>CAODLS010777407.1:0-12194 GCA_948243855.1 Flueggea neowawraea | reverse complement strand
TACACAATTTCAATTATATTTTTCTCTCTATTAAATCCACACAATCTCTTCTATTGTATTTTTCAATTATATTTCAATTATACATCTATATTTTTCTTTTGTCAAATGTATCTAAATCAAGATCATTTTTTTGTATTTTTTGCATTGCATAATTCAATCTAGGGTATTATTATTGTTAATATAATTTATTGTTTTATTGCATTATGCATTATTGCCATGCCCGTGAAAAAAAAATTTAAAGGTCTCTCCTCAATTAATTTTTTAATATTTTTGGACATTAAAAGTTATGTTTTGATGTAGGAGTTATAGTTTTCATATTTGTCATTCCACTAATTTATAGAAAATATAATTTGAAAAAAATTCACATAAATTATTCATCAGAATTAATTAAAATTATTAAAACTTTTATTTAATTTAAATAAAAGTATAAAAAAGTAAGTTTAATATATTTATTTTGATTATAAAATATTAATAAATAAATTGAGGAGAGAAATGACTGTGAGTTTTATGTTTGAATATAAAAATAAATATACTTATTATGAATAATAATTTAATAAAGAAAAAATTTAATAAAAAATTGATATACATAGTAATTATTTTTAAAATAGAGATAAGTATTGGAGTTGTCCGTAGTTCATTTCCTTAAAAAGGGCTAAAACAAGCGCATGTATGCGGTTTGAGCCATCCTAAAGAGATACAAATGCCTCAAAAAGATTACCCTTCTCACAGATGGAGCTTAAACTTTAAAACTGGATAAAAGCACGCCTTAACCGTCTACTTACCAGCACCAGTACAGATAGAATAACCCACCAATGGCGTTCACCAGAGCGACGCATCCCATCATCCCACTAAGACAAGAACATTATCGCATACACCTGCCAAAAAGAAAGTCTAAAGAAATGGGCCATGCCATTCAATGTGAGGTTGAACATACAATATTTTTTGCTGAATTTGTCCAATCACCATGTTTCAATTTGCTCCAACTTAGGTGTACATAGGAGTCTAGCACTAGTAGAACCAGACTATTCTGTACTAGGACATGGATGAAAACAGAGGACAATCATTCTGTGCAGGAAATTTTCTGGTGTTGGCAGCTGCAAGTCACCAGGTTTCTGAATTAGTATTATTGTTTCAAGAGAAATAAGTAGTACTATAATTAGGGTTTTTTAAAAAAATTCTCATTAAAAATTTAAGTTATTTAATTTTAATTATTTAATTTAAGAAGATGGTTAATTAATTATAATTTTAAAAATTATTTAATTTTAGATATCGTTACTTAATTTAGTTATCGATTATTTAATTTTGATCGGTTACTTAATTTTGTGATAAATTAAGTAACTATAACGGTTACTTAATTATTACTAAAATTATTTAATTTAAACTTTAATTATTTAATTTATTAAAAAAATTCTTATTGAAGACTCTTTTTAAGAGTCGTCATTATAGTAACATCTAAAATCATGTTAAACACATGATATCTTATGTTTTAATCAACCATTATGAGTGGTTTAACAGCAAAAGGAAAAGGTGTGAAAAGATTCAGGCAACTATGTTCCTAAATGTCACAGAAAGTTACGCAGAGTAGGGTCCTTACGTCTTGTTAAGCATGCGCCCTGCTTCAACTCACTGTCCTACAAAAGTATATCTTTTGTGTCTTCGGGGATGTGGCCATTGTATCTTTAAGGATGTGGTCAGGGACTATCCTTGTTGGCTCACCAATGTTTTGCGATATACAACCAAATTTACCAATCTACAATAAATATCTACAAAATAAACATCAAATTTACCAGTCTGCAATCTATATCTATTAAATATACAATTTACTTTTATGATTTGACATAAATAAATGTTTACAATCTACCATAAACAAAATGTCTTCTACCATTTACCATAAACCAAGTTTTACAATCTACCATACCATAAACAAACCTTTATAATCTACCATACAGAAAAACTCGACTTGATTACAACCTTCATCTACTCAACTTTACAGTCAATTAAGATTGCAGGATAACATATCATGGAAATAAGCTCGTTCTCAACAGAAATTTGTGTCAGCAGATACTCCTAGAAATTAACTAGATCATAATCAAAAGTTTCAAACCCCTGTGGCAAGCGTTTTTAGTAGTCATTTAGACTTCCACACCAAGTGAACCTTTCTGTAAAGTGTATACTACCAATCCATCAGAGACTTGAAAGCTTGATTACACAAGAAAGTAGAGTGGTCATGAATTATGAACTCAGAAATCAACAGAATAGTCTACTCCATAGTTTTGATCCATATAAGCACAGTTCTGTGAATCATTTTGAAACTTCTTTCACTATTAGATAAAAAAATGAGTAATAGCTTCACATCAAATAAATAATAGTCTGCTCTATATGATCCTAGAAGTACAGCTTATAAAGGAAATGGTTAGCAAAAGAGTAAGTGTGCACATTTTGTATAGCGTGGAAGTATCAATGCTATGTTGAACATATCCATGCCGGATCCTCATCAGCTGCCACGAATTGTAGATCCTTGAAAGATATTCCGCTGGCCAGGGTAGATAATCTTTACAAGTTGATCTTCACAGCCCTTCACCTGCCCTCTGCAGAACTCTGCGAAGCTCATCTGCCATCCCTTGTAACAGAACAGGTTTTAGGATCACCCCGTTCATTCCCATCTGCAGGCACTTTTCCCATATGTGATCCTCGGCACTTGCTGTCAGGGCTATAATCAATGGCCAGTTGCGACTTCGAAACTTCCGGATTCTTAATGCCACGTCAAAACCATCCATTTCCGGCATGTGAAGATCCAAAATAACTACCCTGAAAGCATTTTCCGAACTAAGAGCACTAAGGCATTCAAAGCCAGATGAAACAGCAGTGACTTTACAACCTAACTTCTCTAGTAGCTTCCTGGTCACTGTCCTGTTTATATCATCGTCATCAGCAAGAATAATTTGAAGGCCTTTGAACTGAGAATTGGAATTCGGTTGTTCCAAGGATGATCCAGTGGCAAATATCAATCTACCATAAGATGGTCGAATCTGAAATCTGAGAACTAGAGTCATGCCTCGCACAAAACCCAGAGTGTTCAGAGACATCCATATATTACCTTGCATCACCTGCAAGTCAAAAAAAGATCATGCAACAGTGTAAGACACGCACTTATCTATTTTGATATATCATTGCCTAATTTAACAAAACTAGCCTTGTGTGTGTTACACGTTATTGAGGTTTTTTTATTTATAATTTAATTATTTTTTAATATCAATATATACCTTTAAATTTTGGTTGTGAATTTTCATCAAATAAAATAAGAAAAAAACTTAATCAAATATGCTTAATTTTTTTATAAGTTGAATATACTTTTTAATATGTTATATATAACGATATTACTACGTTACATGTAGCACAATCCTTAAGTGTAAAATAAAATATTACTACTATATATATCCATAATAAAAAAAATATACTACACAATAATAATATTTATAATTTATCCTAATCATAATTTTTTAATTTAAATTTATTGATAAAAGAAAAAAATAGTTATGCTAATAGAGATAAATACTTTTAGTATCAGATATTATTAAACATGAATTTGAATAAACACTTATCTGAACAATTTTAAATTCAATATCTAAGTTATTAATTAATTATATTAATAGAAATAAATACTTTTGGTGTCAGATAATGTTAACACGAATAAAGATAAATATTTATCTGAATAAATGCTTATCCGAACAATTTTAAATTTATTTAAAAATAAAAGATTTTTTTAATTAATTGTCTAACAATTATAGCAATTTAGAATTGAAAAGAGAGATAAAAAATGTCCAAATTTTTTTTTCCACATCTTGACATTTATGTGTGTTATGATAACTGCAGAAACTAAAAGACAGTGCACTGAAAGAAATTCCTGTTTTTGACAGTTAGCATATATCTTAGGACAACAAAAATATTCATCCATAGAAATTCAAGTCATAAAATAAAACTATTTTGTTTTTACCATTGTGAACAAAGAATATAACACGACAAAACAGAACAGAGGAAGGGGGGGGGGACTATAGCACTAACCTGCACAAGCTTTTTGCACATAGTGAAGAAGCTCAGGCCTTCCTTGATTTCATCACTGTTTTGCTTCCTATCAGAAGAATGTGCACTTGAGCTCGAACTATCAGAAAGGTTAATTCCCTCGTTTAATTCCATCTCAAACTTTATACACACATGCTCATCTGGAGCATTTGCTCTCCACATGCCCAACATTCTATCATTCTTGTCTCCACTACCACTCTCCAAGAGAACCCGAAATTTTACAGTTCCTCCTCCTACGTAGGCATTCAGCAGATATCCTACCATGTGCAGAATCACTTGGAAGGCTCTTCGCTCATCCCCTATTACTAAATCAGGCAAAGAACTCTCAACATCAAGTTCAAAACCGAAACCTTTATATACACACAAGCACTTGGCAAGGCAAGAAGCTTCCTTGATCATGGCATGCAGCCGAAAAGGCCTCAACTCAAGCAGGAACCTTCCATTATCTTTTCTTGAAATGTCCATCACATCATTGATCAAAGTTGAAAGAACATTGCCGGTTTTCACCAAAGCGTCAATGATAATCTTCTGGTCGAAGATCATATTCTCAACCTGGAACATTGAAAGCAGGCCCAAGATTGAGTGCATTGGTCTTCTCATCCCATGACTCATCACCTTCTGAAAAGAGTTCCTAGCCTGACTTGCCATCATTGCATTTTTCCTAGCCTGTTGCAATGCCTGATTTTGCTCACTCAGCTTCTCCCTCATAATCTGAGATTCTTCAAGAACTGCAGCATGGGATAAAGCCACAGCAACCTGATCAGCTACAACTTCAACTATTTCCATTTCCTCATTACTCCAACGCCAAGCACTTGGAAGAACCAAAACCAGTATAGCATACCGAGTATCGACTAATTCAGGTGTCCCGCCTTTGAAATTTGAGACTCGAAGCATTGGCATCCGAATTGCTGCCACAGCACCTGACTCACAGGAACCACCGCCACTTGCAGCACCAAGTGCTGAATCTGCCCTCAGCATTTTCACCCCCTTGCTACCTTTTATCTCTAGCACATCTACATCATCAATTGGAATGGAACAAGAATAATGTTTAGAGTTCGCTATTAACTCATGAGTAAGATTCATCTCCATCCTATTCTCATTTGGCATCCATACGGCACAATTATGCAAATCCAAAGTCTTTGAAAGCTCAACTAGGGTGGTATACAATATGGTATGCCTGTCAAGATACTTCCTAATTTCTCGAGTTAACATACGTACATGTAAACTTGCTTCCTTCTGCTTCTTCATTATCCCCACCTCTTGGTCTAATTCCAAAACATTTTGCCTCAAGAACAGCTCTCTCACTTTCCATTTGAGAAGCAGAGGGATCAAAGTTAAAAGGGTTATTGCGGTAGCACACGAGACTAAAGCTGTGAGCAATTTGGCAATGGTGAGGAACAAGATCAGCTGAAACGAGTGAGGTCCATAATACGTCCATCCATTGAGCAAATGTGTCAATCCACAGAGGACTATGAATGCTATAAACTGAACGAGGACCCATTTGAAAGGAAAATTGGAGCAGCTAATAAAGTAAAGGAGCTCAATCGGTATCGAAAAATAGGCAACTGCAATCAAGAAATCACTGACTCTCTGACACTCCAAAATGTTCGGTATACTCCAAAACCCCTCCTCATCACAATTACAATTCACATACTCATTGTCAATGGCCAAAACCGGATTGACAAGATACGAAATCAACAAGAAACCAGCTGCCACCGCTCTTAACATTGCATTCAATCGAACAGGTTCAAAACATTATTGTCAAAACCCTGACCATCTCTAGAACAGTATAAAGCAACGTGAACCCCAAGTTTGGATCTGCATTCATTCCAATATTCAAGGAAACACAAATCCACCAATTAACACAATCATAAGCAACAATTCAAGATCCAAAAAATACACACCTGTATTTTCTGTATTATGAACAATCACAATAATCTACCATCCAATCCATCATCCACTAGATTTCAATTTCTAAAAACTTCCTGCAACAATATTTCCTGTGTTGATAATTCTCTCCAAAACTGCACAGCTCATCCATAGCTTATCTCTCTACTCCTTTTGAATAAGTAAAAAGCTTCTAGTTTTCACTGTGAAGAAAATGGAATTTGAAAAAAAAGACTAAAAACAGAAAAATCAGAGATTAAGAGGAGACCAATAAGGAAAAGTTGAAAAGATCACAACTTGGACTTCTATCTAAACTTATTACACTTTTCAAAACTACTAAAAGATTAAATCTTTCACATACCCACATGAAGACACTTAAATTTTACCCTCAAATTAACTACAACTGAAAATATAAAACATTACTTTCTGTTTTTTCTTTTTTAAAAAAGACCCAGTTGAGATGAATCAATACTGATAGAGCTCAACAAAAAATAAATAAATAAATAAGAGGAGATAGAGCAGACCAGTCTTCTGATGGAAGAAATAGACCAGCCTTGTAAAAGTGCACTTGAGAGAGAGGTGTGTGGTAAGGAGAAAATGGCTCTATTTATTTGTCTGTCTCAAGAGATAGTTTGGAAAAGAGAAGATCTTCTCGGTTAATGATACATTACATTAAGAGAAAGAAAGTACAAAGGAGGAAGTGACAATTACAAAAGAAAAGAGAGAAAGGGTTTTAAGGAAGTGGGTCCCACAAGTTGTAAGTGAAAGAGAACCTAGACACTCTTGTACATTGAACCCATTCTAAAAGGCAGGCATTTATTGACTCAAAATACCCTTTCTGTCCCTTTCCTTGTTCTTTTTTATTTGTTTGATGCCTAATTCAATCACAGTAAGCTTCATTTAGCTTTCCTCATTTGTCATCCCTCCTACTTGCTTGCCGGCCTATTTTTTTTAACAAAAATACTTACACTATTTGGGAATGCAGGTTTTTAGGATATGAGTATTTATTTGTGAGAAATAAAAAACTATTTAAACACTCGTTTCATAAACACAATATTTAATATTTTATCTCTTCAAAAAAAAATATTTAGTATTTTATATATTTAATATTTATTTTTAAAAAATATTTTTTATTTTTTATTATATAATTATTATAAAAAATACACAAAATATTATTAGTCTAATACATGAGAACACCTGAATTTATATTGATCGTGTAATTTATCTCCTAAATTTTGTGACTCAATACAAATCTCCTTGAACTTACAAAAATCAATATTATTATTCTTCAAACATTAAAAATGTGACCGTTTATTGAACATTGACGTCCTAGGGTGCGTTGATTGACTCGTTTTGATGCGCGTCAGATGTTTAATTTTGCTGACCACTTTTTTACCTTATCATCCATGCCACTAGGGGTGTTGCTGGTTTCGGAACCGCCGATTCTGGTTCAGAAACAGGCGATTTCGATTTGTCAAATGTGAGAACCGAAACTAAACCGTGGTTCTCACGGTTTAGTCTGGTTTCGGTTCGGTTCGATTTCGATTTTGACCGGTTTTGATCGATTTTGATCAGTTTAACTGTCGGTTCGATTTCGATTCCGGTTTGGTTTTCTTTTTAAAAAAAAATTATTTTTAATCTACTATTTTATCTCGTCATTTTTTTTCAGTTTGTAAATTTTTTTATTTTTAATAATTAAATATAGTACTAATAATACATTGTATTTCAAATATTTTTTTAATAATTTTCAAACAAATTAACTATTCTACTAGTAATTATATTATATAATTTTAGAAAAAATAAAAAAATTAGAAACTCTTCCCCTCTCTCTCTCCTCATCTCTTTGGATTAGAGTTGGTTGAGTTTGACTCTCTTGAGTTCTAATATTTTCAACTTAAATATTTTTAAAATTTCTATTTCTACGAAATTTTTTATTACTTTAAAATAAATATGCAAATATTAATTAAATATAATAAAATAAAAAAATAAATAAATTAAACTATAGTAAAAAAAATAGAAGGAATTTGAAAAATTTAATTGTAAAAAGTAATTTTTAAAAATATAAAAAATGTAATTACAATAATAAAATATATAAATAATTAATAAGAAAAATTTAGAGGAAAATAAATTTGTGAGAGAGTGTAGAAGTGATTGAGAGAAAATAAATGATGTAAATTGGATATAAATGAGTAGTGTATTTATAGAGTTTAAAAAAAAATGAAATAATTGTTGAATCGGCGGTTCTACCCGCCGGTTCGACTGTTTTCAAAAGAGTGAAACCGGAACCTAAATGAAAACCGTTTGGTTTTGGTCTGCCGGTTCCAGTTTCGATTCGATTTCAGTTTTGACCGATTTTAACCTATCCGGTTCCGATTCGATTCGCCGATTTCAGTTTGATTTTTACAACTCTACATGCCACATTACACATTTTAACTCTTTTTTTCCCAAACCCATTCTCTCTTGTTCGTGCGAAACCAAAACAACATTCAAACCATACCAAATCCAATTGGCCAAAGTCTCCTTCATCCGTCCACCACCTCCTCTCTCTCCTCTCCACCACCTCTCTCTATCTCTCTCTTCAAAACCACCTCCAAATCCACCACCACAACCAATCAATTCAATACTTTTTTTTTGGCCCAGGAAATCAATTCAGTAACTTAATAACATGAACATGATTAAGCTTGCCAATTCAGTAAGTTTTATTTTTTTTTTGTGCAGAGTCTTGAAATTGGAACAAAAACTAAACATATATGGCAACAAACCTAGAAAAAAATAAGAATGACGACTTCGTTCACTGTTGTCGTCTTCGACAACAAGTTCAGATACAATAAGCCAACAAAACCAAAAAAAAATGAAAGCTCCTGATATGGCAACAATCGCAGAAAAAAAAAATCAAGAATTACGACTTCATTCACGGGTTGCCGTCTTCGACAACACAATGAGATCCACATATTGGAACAAACCCAGAAAAAATCAAAGCTTCATAGATCCCAAAAATAAAGACCAAGCAAAATTGAAGCTTCACGGTCCTAAACAAAAGAAAAGAAAGAAAATCAAAGACTAAACAAAAAAGCTCCAGAACTCACTCACTCAACTTCTTCTTCCTCCTCAAAAGTTTAAAAATCCCCTAAACCTTGTTCCTTGTCGTCGCCGCTCTCTTTGACACCGACGCCGGGACTGTCCCTCCCGACGCCACCACTCCTCTGTCGCCGACGCCGAAGCTGCACTCTCCTTTCATCTTCCTTTCATCATCTTTTTTCAAAGCAGAGAACGCCGAACGTCGTCACTCCTGTCTTTTTTAGTCGATGAGCTGGCAGTAGATGACACTATTTTTCATTGTCTTTCAATTTATGATGAAATCAGACCTACCCAGTAAAAATGAATGAGAAAGAGACAAATCAGATTTTCAAGAAGGTGTCGATCTTTTGAGAAGGTTCGCATCTCAAATTGCTCTACTCCAATCCGTTTGCCTTATTCACGGCCTTCTTTGGTTATAGATCTGATGACGGATAATGAATTAGGTTTTAGTAATGATGGATATTGAGATGGTAAGGGTGAACTTAGTTCTACAGGTTTTGTTTTTCATAGCAATAATGGGGCGTTTCCGGTTTTTAGGTTGGTTAGGTCTGTTTTTCTATTTTGGAAATGGGTTTGAGAGGGTTTGGGTTGGTTCAGATTGGGTTTTTTCATCAACATGGACATGCTGAGTTGTATCATATATTTTTTTATGTGTCTCGCCATTTTTTTCCATTTTGCATTTGAAAATCTACGTCACGCGCATGAGAGACAATAGTTTTGACTTGGTGTTAAATGGTCACAATTTTAATATTTGAGGGGTAACAATAACAATTTTTACAAATTCGATGAGATTTGTACCAAGTTATTAAATTCAGGAGGTAAATTGCAGGATCAATATAAGCTCAGAGGATTTACATGTATTAGGTCAAATATTATTCCTTCCAAACAAACATTCAAATTTAAGTTTTACTTTTGCCCTTTAGTTTCTTTTTTCAAATTATGGTGGTATCACTAAATCAAATGCTAGTTAATATCATACACGATTATTGAACTATTGAGACATATTTAGTAAAATCACTAAAGTGATTTTTGTTTCATGAAGATTGCTGAACTGATTTTTTTGGTTAAGTAAAATCATTCAGACCATATGACTCAGTTTTTACCGCCACCTATATATGCAACCATGTCATGTCGGTCTACGTGTGCAAACACGTGTCTACTAATGACATGTGGCAAGACATAATTTTTGTTTGCATGGACGACAAACAAAAAATGACACAGTATTTTGTAAGAAATGGGTTAACAATTTTTTTTATTTTGTTTTTGTCACGTGTCATTAGTCGACAAGTGTTTAAGACAGACGTGGCACAATTGCATGAATAGGTGGAGTCAAAACTGAGTGATTTTGCTAAATAAAAAAAATAGTTTAGTGACCTTCTTGAAATAAAAATCAGTTTAGTGACTTTAATTAATATTTTTTGATAATTCAATGATGATGTATGCAATTAACCCTCAAATGAAAATAATCGGAAATAAATACAGTAATAAAAATATTTAAGAATAAACAACCAATAAACTTGTAGCTAGGGTCGAGCACTAGTCTTAGATATTTCCGAATTGAATCAAAGAACCAAACCAATTAAATCCGAATTGAAAAAGAATCGTTGATTTTGCTCGTCTTAAAATATATAACCTGGGACAATTCTAAATCTTAAACAAAAACTATCATAAAAACCGTTCCAAACCATACTAAATCGTCTTGATACTTTTCATTCATATTACCACTTGTGTTTATAAAACAGTTTAAATGTTTTGATGAAGTTGGAAGATTATGTTTGTATTTATTATATTCTTAATGTTGTTTTCATTTCTATATTATATTAGACATAATATATATTTTTAAAATAAATTTAATTAATTCAAAATTAATAATATACTATGTAACTATGATTCTTTTTTTTTGTGTCGGCCTCAACTCAACACGAGGAACCATTAAATGCACACACGCATACTGCACTGTTCGAACTCAAGATACATTGCATCAACTATGGTGACTCTACTGGTGGGCTACAAGATCCGCGGTTATGTAACTATGTTTCTAATCGTTAAGGATTGGTTTTGGTACATAATTGAGATATTTCATTCACAATACCCCTTGGTTTCTATAAAATTCATATTTACTATTATTCAATGCTATTGTAATTTTTTGTTTAATGGTACTATACTGTGAGTTTACACAATGTGATTATTGTAAGAAAAATAAGGCGTTGCATTTTTGCACAATTTTTTGAAAATTTATTTTTAATATAAAAATATCTGAAATATCCGTACCGCATGTCTTGTATTGAATACCCGAGTCTCCATATGTTTTGTACCGAATACCTGAGTCTTCATGCCGTCTTATGTTGAATTTTTGAGACAAAAGAAGATAGGGATTTATTTCAATAGTTCAATTGTATTAAAGTCAATTTTAGTTTTAAGAGATGGTAAATTTAATTCTTATTTAAAAATGAAACTGTAAAGCGTCGATGGTACTAAGACGTCATGCATGAATATATTTGTATACCAGAACTCGTTTCTTTAAAATTATAAAACTAGTAGTGAACTGACGAGTGATCATATGTATTACACTAGCTGAAATATTTTATATTTGTTCAAACATGAAACATGTTAAGACTTTTAGGTAAATTATTTTTTATATACGTTTTTTTACGACTACAACATTAAATACAAAAACGGCATATAATATTTTTTTAATATTTTTTTAATATTTTATCACTATCTATATTTTTTATTACTTTTAAAATATACTCAATGTAGTCGAAACAAACTGTTTATGATGGGATTTTTGAAATCTTTTTTATAGAGGATAAATATCAACTCACTACACAATATTAATTCAAAAGGTGTAAATAATGAAAGAAGGGGGATGTCGATTCCATAATTACTACATAGGGGAGACCAAGTGTAATACCCCGAATAATTTTTATAATTATTTTGGGATAATTATATTTGGAGTAATTATTTTGAATAATTATTGGTGGATAATTAGTTTTGGAAATAATTATATTTGGATAATTATTTGTGGAATAATTATTTTTGGATAATTATTTTTAATAAATTTGGGAACAAATTTGAAATAATATTTTTTGGTGTTAATATGATTTTTGAGGTATATTGGGTAATTAAAATAAGTGGAAATTGGTTGG
>CAODLS010777296.1:0-15200 GCA_948243855.1 Flueggea neowawraea | reverse complement strand
TAAGTTGTATTTGTAGTGGAACCTTTAATATATTTGTAAATTTTTATCATAAGTGTAAATTGTTTATTCATTCAATTAATTAAATTAAGATTTGAAAAATATTTATAATAGAGACTTTATTATTTTAAATAAAATTGTATTCATAATTTTTCACACACACACACACACACACACATATATATATATATATATATATATATATATATATTGAAAAAGTCTTTTCTAAACTTTTCTTTTATTTAATGAATTGAATATTTCTTTTTAATTCATATATAGTAAAAAATTACTATTTGGAAACAAATAAGACAAAAATAAATATTATAAAAAATATTATTGGTTTTGGATCTCTGATTCTCTCTAATTTGTTGTATTTGGATGTAAAATTTCACCAAAAAACGGTGATACGTAAACAATTCATAATTTTTTATTAATAAATTAATTTTGATTTTGTGTAAAAAATAAAGTTACTGATAAAATACCAAGCATAGTCATAAATTGTTACCATAAATGTTTATACTGTTATATTGCCGTGCTCATACTTTTTTTATAAGTCTAGAGTGATCGTACTTAAAATATGAGTTATAACAATCCTAAAATATAAAAATGTAAAAGCAAAACAAAAATAAATAAAACTAAATATTATAACTTTACAAAATTAACCACCAATAATTGATATACTAGCTTTCTTCAATTCAAATATGCTTTATTTTGTGGTGGCGGCTTTTTATACAGAATAATGATATGTATGCTGACTTTTTTTTTACTCGTGGTTGGACTCGTATGAGAACCTGACCAAGATAATTTTTGGCTGTATTTTTTAACTAAAAATTAGGACTATAGTTGCACAAATATAAGTCCTTATTGGAATATACTTATGACTTTTTTCGTTTAAAAACAAAGGGAAATTATTTCTGGAGTCCATTTCAAATAAAAAACTTATAGCTATATATTTGTAGGAACCGCATAATATTGATAATTAAATTACTTAAGGATATATAATTGGTCAATATAAATATATTGAATAAAAACAGAAGTTAAAATCGGGAAAAAATAATAATATCTGGTCAGTATAATTTTCGAATATTTAAATACTTTTATGACTCGTAAAGCGGTCAAAGTTCACTCACTATATTATATATGTACTTCATTATTATGTGTTCGTCCCCGTGTTTTAGAAGTATAAAAATTAATGTCGTTTGAAGCAATTTTTTCTTCTAGTTTATTATTCCAAATGACGATAAATAATTGGTGATCACCAAATTTTTAGTTTGATTAGTCGTTCAATGATAGAATTATATATAATTGTTTATGACCAATTATCAAATACAACGTGATTGTATTAAACATAACTTCTATATGAATTAGGACATAAGATTCGTTTGACAATAATTTAGGCTTTTCACCAAATTTTTAGTTTTGTTTCAGTAGTCAATGATAGAATTATACGTAATTTTTTATGACCAATTATCAAATATAACGTGATTGTATTATATTGGGACATAAGATTCGTTTGACAATAATTTAGGCTTTTCACCAAATTTTTAGTTTTGCTTTACTAGTTCAATGATAGAATTATATGTAACTTTTTATGACCAATTATCAAATATAACATGATTGCATTAAATATAACTTCTATTTGAATTAGGACATATATAAAATTCATTTGATAATAATTTAGGCTTTTCATATGCAATTATCTAATAATAAAGTTTAGAAGTAATACAATAAAAGACTAATTTAGATCATTAGTTATGGTATATTTGACTTTTATTATATTTATAATTTATATTTTATTTTAGTCTTTATGGTATATTTGACTTTTATTACATTTATAAGTAATTTAGATCATTTATTTGACTTTTATTATATTTATAATTTATATCCTATTTTAGTTTTTATGGTATATTTGAATTTTATTATATTTATAATTTATATCCTATTTTAATTTTTATGGTATATTTGACTTTTATTAAATTTTTAAGTAATTTTCTATTTTAGTCTTTAATTAAGGGTATTTTAGTCTTTTTCTTTGTTTTCAAATATAGATACAGATACAGATAGATAGGGAATAGATGTTTCCATATACTATATATGCATAATGAATTCCTTTGTGGATAACAAAAGCCTGAAAGTTGTGATTACAAGGACTAATATGTTTCTTGCTTACTGTTTGTTACTCTTCCTGACAGAAACAAAAGCTTTACCGGACACTATGGACTCCAGTCAGTCCATCACAGACAATGGAAACACACTGGTTTCTGCTGGTGGGATCTTTGAGCTAAAATTTTTCTCACCAGGTAACTCGAAAAATCGTTATCTGGGAATCTGGTATAAGCAGGCTTCAGCTAGTGCAGTTGTTTGGGTGGCTAATAGAGAGACTCCACTAAGGGATCGGTCAGGAATTCTTATAGTTAACCACAAGGGATCTCTATTACTTGAAGATGGAAGGAACAATACGGTTTGGTCAACTAACCATACAATAAGTTCTCAGAATCCAGTTTTGCAGCTCCTAGATTCAGGGAATTTGGTTATCAGGGATCAGAATGACAGTACTTCTGACAACTATCTTTGGCAGAGTTTTGACTTTCCTTGTGACACGTTACTGCCTGAAATGAAGATTGGAAGGAATTTCTCAAGTGGTCTTGATAGGTTCCTGACGGCTTGGAAGAGCGCACATGATCCTGCGCCAGGCCAATTTTCTTTGTGGATAGACCCGTCTGGGTTTCCACAACTAATCCTGAGAAACGGAAGTTTGAAGTTTTATAGGCTAGGTTCATGGAATGGTCTTCGGTTTACTGGAACTCCTGATCTTCCATTTCTACAATACTGGAAGTATGACTTCCAATTGAATAAGAAAGAGGTCTATTACAGTTATGAGGTCCAAGGATTGTTGATGACAAGGCTCGTGGTGAATGAATCAGGCTTGGTGCAGCGGTTTGTGCATACGGAGAAATCAAATGGATGGACATCTGTTTATCATAATGCTCCACAAGATCAGTGTGATCATTATTCAGCCTGTGGTGCATACATGAGCTGCAAGATTACTGATAACTCCCCCTCATGCGTTTGCTTGGAAGGATTTGTACTAAACTCACAGCAAGATGAGAGCAAGGACTGCATTCGAAATAGTCCACTGGATTGCATAAATGACTTCTTTCAGAATTACACAGGATTCAAGCTTCCAGATACATCTGTTTCCAAGTACTCTAATATTAGCCTCCAGGAGTGCAAGGAAACGTGTTTAGGTAACTGCTCTTGCACAGCGTATGCGGCTTCAGATATCAGGACAAGCAGTGGCTGCTTGCTCTGGTACGGTGACTTGATGGATATGAGAATCTATGGTTCAGGTCAAGATCTATTCATAAGGATGTCCACTTCAAAAGCAGGTATTTATTTACCGAAATCGTAGATATTTTTCTTTTCAATTTTTCACATCATTAGTGTTTCTTTTTATACAGTGTATCTTGTTTGAAGAAAAGAATAAAATGTGCTAGCGTCTTCATTTCTTCAATATGTTTGCAAGCTAAAAATTTTTGATTTTGTAGATAAGAACTTGAGAACTAGCAAGAAAAAAGTAGTAGGAATAACAGTCGGAGTTGCAGCCCTTGTGGGATTGCTTATCATATCAGTTTGGGTGTATTTATGGAACAAGAAACGTAGAAGCTACTTAGAAGACATAGAGTTACCTATATTCGATTTGAACACCATAGTGAAAGCCACAGATAACTTTTCAAGTAGCAACAAGTTGGGACAAGGAGGTTTTGGACCTGTATATAAGGTAATACGATCGTAGGTTTTATGATAAATTGAGATATAATTTTTTGAAAGATAGTTTCAAATTTTTTGGGTTGTACGATTTTTGCAGGGTACAATGACTGACGAGCAAGAAATAGCGGTAAAAAGACTGTCGAAAAGTTCAGGACAAGGAATAACAGAGTTTATGAATGAAGTTATTTTTATTGCAAAACTTCAGCACAGAAATCTCGTGAAACTTCTAGGGTGCTGCATTCAGGGAGACGAAAAGATGTTGATCTACGAGTTTATGCCCAACAAAAGCTTAGACTTTTTCATTTTTGGTTTGGCATTCTATGACTTCTGCTCAATTCGTTTCAGCTGCTACATATTTATATCATAATTTATGCTAATGAGTATAGACATTAGACTAATATGGCCTAAAAGCGCTTCCTCATTTGGTCAGATCCAATAAGAAGCAAGATGATTGATTGGCATAAGCGCTTCCTCATTATTGGCGGCATTGCTAGAGGACTTTTGTATCTTCACCAAGACTCTCGACTAAGGATTATCCACAGAGATCTCAAAGCCAGTAATGTATTGTTGGACAAGGATATGAATCCGAAAATTTCTGATTTCGGCTTGGCGAGAATGGTAGGAGGAGACCAAACTGGAGCAAATACAAACAAAGTGGTTGGAACATAGTATGTACATCTAATTGTTTGATGCTTGCCTCCGGTACCCCTGCCTGCATTTTAACTAACTTGTTCGCTAAATTTTGCAGTGGTTACATGTCTCCTGAGTATGCTGTTGATGGTCTATTCTCAATTAAATCAGACGTCTTCAGTTTTGGCGTTTTAGTGCTAGAGATAATATGCGGGAAGAAAAATAGAGGATTCTCACACCCAGATCACAGGCTTAATCTTCTTGGACATGTGAGAATAGATAATATAACATATTAATGTACTTTGTTAAGGAAACTAGGAACTGATCATTTCTGATGCTCCTTCTTTTTCCCATTAATAGGCTTGGAAATGGTGGACAGAAGGAAGGTCATTGGAGCTAATTGACTATGTATTGAATGAATCCTACTCTGTATCTGAAGCACTAAGATGCATTCATTTAGGTCTGCTATGTGTGCAACAACGACCAGAAGACAGGCCGAATATGTCATCTGTAGTTCTAATGTTGGGAAGTGAAAATCCATTACCTCAACCGAAGCAGCCAGGTTTTTACCTGGAAAGGAATATGCCTGAAGAAGAGTCTGTTGTGTCTGGAAAGCAAGAATCATCGTCAACAAATGAAATGACTTTTTCTACGTTAGAGCCACGTTAGAAATCATCGATCGCAGTTGAAAAGTGTTAAGCTGTATATAGTTGTGTACCAGGCTGCACTCAGTGATCAGCGGCAGAGTCCTTCCCAGCTAGCATATCTCAATAGTATACGAACTAAATCCTGTGTGCCATATGCCCATATGACATATATTTATTATATGAACTGGTCAAATGTTCAGATGCAAGTTTCTTGATATGCAGGTTAATAACATAATTTGGAAGAAAAAAAATTGCAAAATCATGACTTGTCCTCGGCAATGGCAGGCAGGAAATAGAAGTTCATCAGAAGGGAAATTGTCTCATTCTGAAGCTGGAATTCTTAGTTAACACTTCTTGATTTGGAATATAATTTTCAAATGCTACTAGTTATATTTTCTAAATTATTTCTTCTCCAAATTCTGTTTTTTGATTCATTATGTATTACAAGTTCTTTCCTTGGTATAACTGAAGCAGAACAAAGAAGAAGCCAGTTCATCAATTTTCTGAAAGCTAAGTCACTATGCATCATTTCCAGTAAATCACCGACCTCTTAGATACAAAATGAATAATTGTGAAAGTGAAAAGGCACATACTTTTCAACAGTGAAAGATAATCTACCGTGCCTCGAGCAATGTGAGTGTTACGCCATTGGTTGATAAACTTTCATGGTTGCCTGACGAAGAATACCGCTTTAACAGATCCCTTTCAGTGAAAAAACCAGGCTCTTTAGGCTGAGGGCTGAGGCAAAGCTATGTCACTGTTGAACATTAGAACCACTGTTGGCATAGTTGGCCTATCGTCAGGACTTTGTTGTACACATAGCAGACTTATATGGATTGATCTCAACACCTTGGATTCAATGCATGACTCCTTAATGGCTTCATCTATCAGTTGAATGGATCTTCCTTTGATATGGTGTCAAACCCACTAAAATATTATTAACCTGCTCTAAACAGTAAAATGAGTAAAGCTATGAGCATGGTCGAGTTCACAGAGATCAGTGCAGAGATGTTTAAATGTAGAAACAAATAAATAAAATTGAGTTTGTGAAAATGTTGTTGAAACCTGAAATTAAAACAGGAATTAAAAATTTGCAACACAGAAATAAACAGCAGTAATAAAAATGATGAAAATCAATAATAATAAAGGTACTTCTCTGTTCAATCAAATCAGTTTATCATAGATGTGAAAGATTAGTACAAAACATTCGAATAAACAGAGTTATAGCTAACAGTGACGCACTCAATTAACCAATTTCTTCTTAATTTCTCGATAACTTCGGGACATCCTGCAAACTATTTTCCTAAACACTAGACAATACCTGGGATGCCCTGACAATGTTTAATCTATGGCAGCAGTACGAATTAAAGAGACCTCTATCCTAACCAGTGAAATCGGAAACATCATGATTCATTTAAACCAGATTATTCAGTTCCATAACAATGAATATGGCCAACCACATACATTCACGTTATTCGTTACCTAGATTAGGACTAATGTGACACACTATCAATCCTAAATAACAATATATTGTTCATCCAATCACACAACTGAAAATATTATGCAATCAATATAAACAATAATAAAAGAACTAAGGCACAAAAACTGAATAAATACTCGAAATATTTTATAATAATTAAAAAAATTAAAACAATATTCTCACAACATTAATAGATTGAACTTCGAAATACCTTAACTAAAAAGATGTTTAGTTACACATGTTAGAAGAAAGAAAGCCAAAATTCAAAGAGAGAGCCAAAATTCAGAGAGAAGTCGGTTGCCCTCCTTGTTTGTGCTTGATAGATTTCGAAAGAGAGAGAAAAATAAGTTTAAATATGTCTCTTAATTAGGAAAACCTAATTCCCCCTAAAAAATAGCGGAAAAAACAACAACAACAACAACAATAATACTAATAATAATAATAATAATGTATATTGTTTTAATCCAACATCAAAACTAAGTTAGCAACCCTCTAAGAAGTCCAAAAGGCTCCAAAACCGAAGTCCATAAGTCCTGGCACGTGGCCCAATCCTTAGTGGTCAATCCTGGTCAATTGGTGATTTTGGTGTGGTCACGTGATAATCCAGTCAGCAATAAAAATGCACCAAAATAACTTCAAATCTTCACCTTTCACCAACAATCACCTAAACCACCAAAGAAACAAACAAAACATAAAAATACACAAATAACAACAATTTATAATGTAAAACACACTAAAATGCAATCTATCACCCTCTTTATGCAGTATCCATGCCTGAAGAAAATGCATTTGTTTCTTTAGTTCTAATAAAAATTTTGTTAGTTCAGACATTAATGCATCTCTTACATTTCCAACAAGATTCAGCTTGTGGTCGGAATAAGAAAATCCTATGTTTCTCCTTCCACTAACTATCTCCAAAACCAAAATTCCAAAGCTAAACACGTCAGATTTTACTGAGAAGAGACCATCCACTGTACACTCCGGAGACATGAAACCACTGGAAGAAATCATTGAAGCATTAAAATTTTATAGGAATATTTTGAAGAAAGAAACATAGTATGCACTGATCAACGTTGACATGACGCTTACTATGTTTCGACAATTCTGTTTGTGTTCGCGATAGTTTCATCCCCTCCAAAACTCCTGGCCATACCGAAATCTGAAATCTTTGGATTTATCTCATAATCCAGCAAAACATTGTTTGCTTTCAAATCTCTGTGTATGATTCGAAGTCTTGAATCTTGATAAAGATAAAGAAGTCATCCAAATTGATTAATACGTGATATCACAATTACTTTATTTATTCATTATTGGTCTCACAAAGGGGAAGACCAATCCTCATAATAATCATGAAAAATCTTGATGCTATTGAGTTTTGAACCCAAGACTTTTCGGTCTTAGATGTAGGTGCTTACCAACTGAACTACTCAACTTCGGCATATCACAATTACTTAAGTACATGTACACTTAATGACAATAAACAATGCATTAATTTGAAAAAGGATTATTGGCAGATAAGAGAAGAGCTAAATCATTAGAATGGTCCATTCGATTCAACATCATTTGTGGAATTGCAAGGGGGCTTTTGTATCTTCACCAAGATTCAAGATTGAGGATTATACATCGAGATCTCAAAGCAAGCAATGTTCTACTTGATAACGAGATGAATCCAAAAATTTTAGATTTTGGCATGGCCAAATTTTTGGGGGGAGTTCAAATTGAAGAAACAAAAAAAGAGTGGTCGGTACATAGTAAGTAATGCATGAAAAAGTGTTATAGTCACTTTATTTCTACTTGATAACGAGATGAATCCAAAAATTTTAGATTTTCTCATGGCCAGAACTTCTGGAGGTGATAATAGTGATCAAAACACTTTATCTTCTCTCTTTGTTCATTGTGTTGGGAAAATAGACTACAAACATGCACACCAAATAAAAGAATTTTTTACATGGAAAACCCTTCGATGTGAAGGGAAAACATTGACAGACGCCGATAAACTTCCATTATATCAATATGACCAAACTAGAGATCAACGAACAATAGTTCTTCACCTAACAACGGATAAACTACTCAAAAATAACCAACAAAGTTGATAGAAATCACATGGGTATCGACAGAGGCAATCACTGGAGTGGGCTTCCAACGATCTGCATGGGTCAATTTTGCAGTGGGTCTATGCATAAGCATATGATCGTGCAGAGTTGTGCCATAAATCTGAGACCCCGACTTGAAGAGCCTATTGATTCAGCACCTTATTTCCACCATCGAGCATCAAAAGCATTCTTAATTTCTATACCATATGTTTGGCATATTACCCATTTCTCCTATATGATATCGTACATCGACTTCAAGGTCTCACCTTGCACCGGTGATTTGTAAAATGAAAATAAAAAGCTCTCCGCTTTAACTCGGTGCAGTATATGATATCGTATATCGACTTCAAGGTCTCACCTTGCACCGGTGATTTGTAAAATGACAATAAAAAGCTCTCTGCTTTAACTCGGTACAGCTGCATCAATGAAGCCACTTAGTTGTTTGATGAAAAGGGTCGGAGGAATACAGTTTTGCATAATTAAATGATTAGTGGGTAATGAAGAAGGGAGAGATGACTAAAGCTCGAAAATTGTTCGAAAAAATGCCTGAGAGACATTGTTTCATGGTATTCGATGGTTTTAGGTTATTTCCTTTTATAGGATGTCAGAAAGGGATTGTGTGTTGTGGAATACGATGATTAGTGTGTATGCCAAGTGTGAGAGGATGGATGAGGCATTGCGGGTATTTCATAGGATGACTAGGAAGAATATGGATGAGCTATGGTGCTTTTGTGCATTTGTGCTTTACGTCCTTTTAACGATTATGATTAAATTTAAATTGATCTGACAGTTATAAAACTGCCAATACATTAAAAAGTCATTATGTTGCACATACACATTTTAATGTGTTGCCACATTTATAACCTTTAGATTAATTTTAACGCAATCTAAACCGTTGAAAGTAGATAAAACATGTTAATGCAAAAGTATGATAGCCAAATCCAGGAGGTATACTGTTTCATGGAATGCCATGGCTTCTGGGTTCTTATGGAATGGTGATGCGGTTCGTGCGATTAAGTTTTTAGAGAATTTCGGATAGGGATGGTGTTTTTGTATATACTAGCAAAATTGACATGTACAATGATTGTGTGTTTTTTTAGTAAATTCTCATAATAAAATATAATTTTACCGACATTAGTAAATATAAAAACTGTCTATGATAGTAAAATAACACAATATATAGTAATTAATTTATCGCATAAGTATGTCAAAATTGAGAAATTCCAAAGAAAATAGTAATGTAATTTTTTGTTGTTTTTTTTTAATAATTTTATTGTCATGTTGTCCTCATATTCATCAATGTATTTTTTTCCCTTTTGTTTTGCGATGTATTTGGTTTTGACTATTGATTTACCCAATAAGTTGTGTCATTCGTTATTTTTCATATAAAGATATTATTTTTTCTTTGTTTTATCAGTTATATAATTAGTAATGTATATGTTTAGTAAAAAAATTTGTATCTTAAATGCTTGTAGAAGATAAATGCTATAAGAGATGAAACAAAACAAAAAATATATACATTTTTCGTTCAGTGTGAAATTTTAAAAGAATAAAAAAATCAATTAAACTGAAAAAAAAAACTCAGTTAGTAGGTCTGGTTCACACAATTCACTCCCACTCTTCGAATCTAAACAAACCATAAAATTGCTCTATCTCTATCGCTACTTCCTGCCTCTCTAATGTCTCAATCCCAATGTTATTTCTTTCTCTATGGCCCGACTATATCTCTGTTGACGCTCTCCCTCCCAGCACTCTTTTTCTCTCTGCCCAGTTTCCGCCCCATCTACGCTCTCTTTGTCTTGTCCCTAGTTGTCTTTATCAACAAAATTGCTTTGTCTCTATTGATGCTTCATACTTCTCTGAAGTCTCAATCTCGACGTTCTTTATTTGTCTGTGGCCCTAGTATATCTCCATCAATGCTTTGAACTATATTAAGGGAACCGTAATCAACTAAATAAAGGTTAATTGATCGGTTAAGTTAATTATTATATTAATGTCATGAGCCATTGCGAGCCCATGACCGGTGTACGAGGTGAACCGTCTGTGGGAGCCCGATCCATCTCGCACAAGCTTCAGAGAACAAAACATACTACCCGAACGATTCAGATTATCAAAATATTTAATAAAACATTTCTTATACGAAAACATGATAAAACATATATGATTTTATAAGAAATCAAATATATGAAATAATATGTGAAAATCAATGTAAACATATATCAAAAGCCAAAATGGAAACCCGGTAACCCAACTACATCCCGATACGGAGCTCTAACAAAACAAAGACGAGCTCAGACAAAAAGGGCATCACTAACCAAAGGATGCCTCACTGGTGTAAGGGAAGCGAAACTGTTGTCGAAGCCAAAATCTGTGAACCTGATCAAAAGGAATCACGTAAACAGAGAAACAAATAGGGGTCAGGGCCCAATGAGGAATAACACTCTAGATTGCCTCATACGTGCCTCACAAAGACTGTTTTGAAAACAGTTCCAAAACCACCAAAAGTAGGTATAATTAAGTATTTATATACACAATATATATAGCCTTTCAAAATCACTTCGCAAAAGTTCGCAGATAAAGCAATCACATACATAGAGGCGTATAAAACGATTTTCATTTCTAGAGTCAAAACATGTATACAGATATATGGGACCAAATCAGAAGGTGTGCCTACTGGCAACCCTGGTAGCTGGGCTTATCAAAGCGTTGGTATACCAAATGTTATGTTTATCCTCGTAACGTAGGAGTCTCATATCAGAAAATAGAAATCATACTAATATATATATATATAGCGTGCATAGAAGCATCAAAATCATAGAGGAGATATATAGTACATATATATCAGTTTCAAAATAGAATCCTGATTAATAACACATAATCAGTTTATCATTAGTCAATCCTTAGATTAGTCAAATTTCCAAATATGTGTCGAGCACAGCATAAAACATATACAGTTTGAGACATAGCCTGTGTGTCTGAATTTACTATTCACTCACCTGGAAGTCCAAGTGCAAAACACCCGTCAGGCCCCACTTGCCGGTGGCTGGTCTCTCGGGCACAAACAAGAAGCTAGACAAATACATATATCGATAGATATATCAAAAGCAAATCCAAATGTTGTGTTGTGGAAATACCATATGTATGATGTGCAAATGTAGATGCGGACTCTCGAAAGATCCCAAATGATCCATATCGAATGATAATCTATCACTATGGATCCAAAATTCAAACTCAACATAAAATTACAGTTTGATCATCGACCAGTATAAAATTATGTTCTAGTCTCCTTCACTTAAAAATTTATAAAATAGTCCTCAAACTATTCTAGGATAGCTAACTAGCTTTTCCAAGTAGTCAGAATCCCCAAATAAGTCCTCGAACTCTCAAAAATTGAAAATATACAAAATTACAAAACAAGTCCCTAAGGACCCCATCTTACTCGAGTAACACCATGGCTTACTCGAGTAAGAGACCACTCATACTCGAGTAAAAAACACCTCTTCTCGCTCGAGTAAGCCATACCTGGTCACTCGAGTGAGCCATACCTGGTCACTCGAGTGAGACAAGGCTCCACTTACTCGAGTAAGCAAAGCTATTACTTTTGTAAGTCACAACCCAGAAAATCCCAGAACTCATGTAACACGATTTAACCGACCAAAATCAATACTAAACACCCACATTGACTCTAAACAAAGCCCTAAACCCAAATCTAGGGTCAAAACCATCAAAACAACTTCAAATCACCCTAGATCGGCCAAAAATCAAAGCTAACCCTAACTCAACCAATGTCTCATTAAATCTAATGATTCTAAACTTGAATCATGTTCCCTTAACCTTAAACAACCATAATCTAATAACCCTAAGCATCCATTAACTCAGATCATCCTGAAAATGCAAACTCATTTACAAACTCGGTCTAAAGCATGAATCTGAATTTAAGAGCATGAAAGGGATGAAATGAAGAGATTAGATATGTAATCTTACCTCTAGGAATGAAATGAGAACAATGGAAAGCAATGAGAACACGTTTTGCACTGATTTGAATGAGAGAGAGACAAAAATGAAGTGAGAGAGACAAAAGAGTTGGGTGGGGGTATTTATAGACCCTTGCCCAAAACAGTATCCTCACTGGAGTGACAGGCCTTCATCACTCGAGTGACATACTGCTTACTCGAGTAACACATCCTGTTACTCGAGTAACACTTTCCTAGGTGTTCTTTGTGTTCATCCGAGAACATGGCTTACTCGAGTAACACAAATGGCTTACTCTAATAATCCACACCTCACCTTACTCGAGTAATGCACCATTGCTTACTCGTGTAACACCTCTCACAAACATAATCCTCAACTCAACACTCGTATCGATCAGGATCGAAACAGGACTGAACAGAAGACTATAGAGAGCCTTTCCAAAATCTGACTGGGGTATTACAATTAACTAATTGATCAGTTAATTAATCTTGATTGAGTAAAGAGTTTATTTGTTGAGTAAAATACCTTCTTGGAATTGTCTCTCATGACTGTCCTAATTCTAGCTTGAGTTAGACGATGCTACACAAGTAACGAAGACTTGAACTTTCATATCTCACAAAATGACTATTTCTTGCTCACATGATACACCTTTATTTCGAGTCATTTCATCTAAAAGTTTCAGTCTTGTTCGTTTAAGAAACTTGTTGCAATTTTTTTTCTTGACTGAGATCACATTTTTTCAATATTTGTCAATCATCAATCTTAGACGAACATTAATGCAATACTCGAACAAAAATATCATTTGCTAAAGTAAAGCGTCTAATTTTACTATTGAGACAAATAGACCTCAAAATTTCAAACCTCGTAGGTACTTTCATCTTTCATGTTAGTTGCATTAGAAAATATCTTGCTCGAGTGAGAACCCTAAATTTCCCTTCCTTGAAATAATTTCTAGCGCATGTGAGGCATTTGCTCAAGTAAATAATTCATGTTGCTTAACTCATACCTTTGTTTTCAAAATTAAAATGTTGTCACAGATTTGTAAGAATCCTTCATAGATTTGTTCACTGTTGTTGTCTCGATTCTCACTCGAGTAAAACACTCTTATAGAATCGTCTCTCACGATTGTCTCAACTCTTGCTCCAATTAGATGATGTTGCACAAGTAACAAAGACATAAACTTTTATCTCTCACAAAACGACGATTTCTTGCTGCAGTGACAAACCTTCTTTTCGAGTCAGTTTATCTAGAATCTTTAGTCTTATTCAAATAAACATCTTGTTTCTTGAGTAAGATCATACTTTTCTAGTCTTTTTTACTGCCACGACACATTTTCAAACCTTGACTGACGTACGAGGCGAACCGTCTATGAGAGCCCGAACCATCTGGCAAAAGCCTCAAAGAACAGAAACTTACTACCTAGATACTAATTATCATTAGCTGGCTTATTAGTTATATTAAAATAGTTTAAAAGATAGTAAGTTTTAAAAATAGTTTTCTCGAGTAAAATAAAATATTCTCATGTTATCAAAATAATGAATAAATAATAATATTTAAAAACAATTAAACCATTAAAATGTTAAATACAAATCCATAACCCACTACTCGCTGTGGAGCATCTAACATAACAAAAACCAAGGCTCGAACGATAGAGCTCTCACTGCTGACAAAGTACCTCACTGAGAGCGGAAGATCGAACGACCGCTATCAAAAACACCTGAAAGATGAAGTAAAAATAAACAAGAAAAAAGAAGGGGGTAAGAACTCAGTGAGAGATAACACTCTAGAGCTGCTTCAGGTCTCACAAAAACAATTTTGAAAACATTTTAAAAATATCACATGCAAATATAAGTGTACGTATACACGCTATATATAGAATAATAATATTTTCGAAAAATCATTTCGAAATCCTTCGCAAACATGGCAGACAATAGACAGTCGTACATATTAGTTAAATAATTATCTCGGATAAATTATTTAGTTTTCAAAATATGAAATAGCCAAAATATTTCCTTTCAAAATATTTACCAAAAATCTTTCTTATTTTCCCAAAATATTTACGGAGAATAATATTTCCCAAAAATATTTTCAGAGAAATTCCAAAATATTTTCAAAGAGAAATTCCAAAACATTTTCAGAGAGAAGAACCAAAAGTTTAACGGGTCCTGAATCAAAAGGAGGAGTCATCCGGCCTCGATGATAGCCACTAAGGCAAGTATAAACCACTTAGGTACAAAGTATAGCCACTCAGACAAATGATACAATATCAGTGTACTAAAGTTATGCTACCCCGTAGCTGGGTGTCCTAAAACAAAATATTTTACCAAAAAACATATTGAAATACATATTTAAAATATTCAAATTGGTAGCATACAGAACATACAATGTATTCACCAAAATATACCAAACGCGCAGACAAAATATTTGTCCCAAAATAAATTTGTTTTTCAGAGCAAAATTCTTAGTGCAGAAACTTTTATTTTCGAACAAAACATTTATTTGAAAAAATATTCTTAAATCCAGATAGAACATTTTCTACAGAGAATACCTTGAAATTCATAACATAATGTTTATTACATAAATTATAATAAATATTAAAACATAATATTT
>CAODLS010777250.1:0-11700 GCA_948243855.1 Flueggea neowawraea | reverse complement strand
TAACAGAGCCTTTAAAGATCTGACGACAATTTGCCACAATATTTTCGATGATGTTCATGTGAAGCCATATACTTTCCGCTTGAGTACACACAACTCCTCCTGGACGAAGAGCCTTTGCTACAGACTCAAAAAATGGCTTCTTAAAAAGCTCCTGGGCAGGACCTGAGAAAATCACAAGAGAGAATTCAAAACAAAAATTAAAAACATAATTCTTAGATTGTTACTGTATCAGCAGGTTACAGTTTTGCAGAGATATCTTTACCTATAGGATCAGAAGAATCTACAATAATTGCATCATATGTTCCTTCGGGAACTGCCTTTAGGAATGCAACCCCTGAAAAATTTACGATTAAATGACCAATCAATTATCTCGCAGAAGTGATTAAACGAGTTAAAATTTCGAAGACATTCATACCATCACCAACATGAAGCGTCACACGAGGATCCTCATAACCAATTGCTACATCAGCGAAAAATTGTTTAGAGACCTGAAATTGAAAAATTGATTCAAAAGTTGGATTACAGACCATCGCAAGGGTAGTTAGGAATGTATTTGCTGATAAATAGATTAATAGAGTATAAACTAGAGCCCCTCTAAAGCAGAACCAGCAGAGTTAACAAATAAATCTCTCGAAACATAAAAAGTAAGGGATCATGAAAAAAGAATGGGAAAAAAATAATCGACTATCAAACTCACATCAACAACCATCTTGTCTATTTCACATATATCAATCTTCTCAACAGAAGAATGCCGCGCCACTTCCCGTAGCACGCCGCCATCCCCACCACCAATAACCAACACCTGAAAGAGAAAAGAAGTGATTATAGCTTCAAAGGGATTAACACACTATATCACATTGATACGACTGGTGTATAAAAATGAAATTCCACTCATATAGGCACCTTTATTGGGTTGGGAATTGAGCAAAGCGGCAGGTGAGTGATCATCTCTTGATATGCACACTCATCTCTCTCTGTAAGCTGAATCACCCCGTCCAAAACAAGAACCTTGCCGTATGTGGATGACTGCAAAAAGAATTGCACAAATGTAACTTTCTGAGGAAATTTAGTTATGCAGAGAGTCTAACAAAAATAATTACCTGAAAGACCATAACATTCTGGTAGTCCGATTTCCCTTGAAACAAAATCTTCTCTACTTTTAAAGAATGCGCCTCTCCTAGACAACATTATTACAGAACATCCAAAAAAAAAATCAAAACGCTTTCCGAAGAAACAGCTACAAGCAGGACACTTGGTCCAAAAACACGGCTATGACCCATGCAAGCAGCAAGTATCACGACACATGTATTTAAGAGGCAGCAAAATAAGCACATGGGTTTAGGAGACACTTTCATAACATCAACTATGTCGAGGGAAAAAAAAAAAAGAAGAACCTTACAGTTTCTTTTCAATTCAATGGTTTTCAATACGGAAACTGTAAATACATGGAGTATAAATAGTTCTTGCAATCTTACAAACCCATATATAAAGATCAAAACGTTGGCAAACAAGATTTCAACAAAATACAGAGATTTGTTTAAATTAAGTTGCTTTCATCCCGTAATTTCGAAGAAAGCAAGCAAAAGAATAAACAATAAGCTCCAAAACAACGGGAATAGAGAAAAAGAAAAGAAACAGACCAGGCCACATTGGACTAATCTCTGAGAACCAGCCAGGAATTACAGAAGAGATGGAATTATTGCTGTTGTTGTCAGCCTCAGCCTCCGTAGGAACAGGAGGAACACCATTCTCCTCATCCTCTCTGGGCCTCTTGACGGTGGAACCACAAGCTGCACAGTCTTCAGCCATAAAAACTGGGTCTTTCCCTACCTCCCTGTAACTTCAAAAGCGCAAAAAAAAAACCTAAACAGAGAGGAAGAGGCAATAATAAGAATTGGGCAGTGAAGAGACGGGAGAGAGCAAGTTGTCGTGGCTTTAAATAAAGTAATGAGAATAAGAGAATCAATCACAGAGAAAGAATTTGCTTACTAAAGACGCGGTTTTTGTTGCGCTTTCTTTCTGGGTTGCCTTTGCTTTTCGTGGGTGTGACCTGAACCTAAACAGAGAGAAAGGGCATGTGTGGGCGTGTTGGTTATAATTAGGTGTGTGCGTAAAAAAGTACAATTATAAATGATAGGGTTCTCGATGGAGGGGTTTGGGAGGAGGTTTGCTGTATTTTTTATATATATTTATTTTGTCAGATTAAAGTTGCAAATTATCTATGTTTTTGTTTGGGTTCGAAAAGCCCTTCTTCCCTAGGAATTTCGCTTTGATGCCATTTTAATCTTCTTTCTTTCTTTCTTTTCTTGGTTTGGGTTCCAAAAACTTTTTCCTTAAAAAAAATGTTGTCCAAAAATTATAACTAATCAATTATTATATAATTAAAGAGAAGTTGAATGCGTGCACAACTTAAACATAATAATTTAAATATAAAAAAAATCAAAAACTTAGAAAAAATTAAGTTAAATCATCTAGACGAACCATTTTAATGACCTTTTGTATACTATCTTGTCCGGATTTATATTATCGTACATGATTATAAATTAAAAAAAACTATTTATTCTTATATTCCTAAACTACTTAGGCAATTAAATAATTTGTTTAACAGATATGTACTATAACAACAATAAAATGACAATCAGTAGAAAATAAATTTGGGTTTTGATCATACAAAATGAGTTTTGAAAGGATATTGCTATTACGAATTATAAATTTTTAATCATTATTAAATAATTAAAATCTAAGTTGATTTTAAAATACTTTTTTTTTACAGTGGGTAAAATCTCATTGATTTACATCAAGAATGACAATAGTTTTCAGCTGTGGCCTGTGGGGGTTGATTGATAACCCAATCCACAGGCCAGAGCAAATTACAGGCATTTTTTGCAACGCAATCTGCGACTATATTGACACTAAGCCTTACACAATCGATGGACACAAAAGGCAAATTCAACAGCATTTGCTTAATATCCAAAACAATTGGCAGAATATCCATGAGCAGTCTTGAGGATTTTTGAGAGCAGCAACGTCGACAATGGATGTAGCTGGATCAAGCTTCTGGCACCACTGGACAGCGAACCTCAATGCAGCAGCTTCAGCAACTAAAGAAGAACTGGCCATAAATTGCAACCAAATCTGAAGATGGTCCGATGAAGGAGACTGAGTTTGCATCTGAAAATCATTTGTCTCGGATTGCTGGTGCTCATTAATCGTATGATTAAATCCAAAAATTGTACAAGTAGGCTGAGAAAACACACTGTTGAAAACAAACTCATTACGCGATTTCCAAATTTGCCAACAAACGCAACTATACAATTCAAGCGATCAACACTGGAATTATGTTGAGCAAAAGTGCAAATAGAGCTAAGATATCATCAACCCGATAGTTAAGGAAACTAGCAATCCAAGTGGCCTTTGTATGGGGGCATTTGAAGATGCTCAATACCTTCAAGCTCAGAGTTGAGATGAGTGGTGGAAATTCAAATAGGTTATTATTGTTGATAAATTTGACTTGACAATTTCAGCATCATTTGTGAAAAAATACAAGGAACATGTAATTAAAATATAATATATAAACTTTATGTCTGTTTTATTATGATTTAACATTAACCGGTAGAAGAGATTAAAAGTCGTATATAAACAATAAAATGCTTTTTTTTGAAATGTGTTAACTAATAAGCACATTAGAATTCACAATATCTTGATAAATTTGACTTGACAATCATAAAAAGAACATGTTCCACCAACAATTTCGGAAAGTCGGAAGCAGTAATGTGCATGACAATAAGGCATAGTGAGAAAAGAAAAAGGACATAGACAGTGACTTTGAGCTGAAATGCAAATTGGGACATTGCTGTGCTGTCACTTAAAAATAGTGGGTATGGACTGAACGGGCGACGAAGTGGTCATGATGATGATATCTTGAAAATGCCAGATTGATGGGGTTCGATTTTTTTTTTTAACTTTTGAATTGATTTCTTTCATGCTCATGCAGAATTGCAAACCGGAAAGACCTTTTTGGTGTGTCGGGTAGGCAGAACCTGTCCACCAGATTCATTTTGTTCCTCTTCCTTTTTTTTCGCCCTTTTTCCCACTTCCATGCGTGTGCTAGTGTGATTTGAACAGGAAAATTCCGGTGCATGCGTGGGCGTTGAATTTTTTGCCACCCCCAATTATATGTCTCTACAGTTTACTCAACGAGTCAGACTCAGCCCCTTCATCAGAGTTCTACTACTGTACATATTTTCTGCATCAACAAAAAGAAAAAAAAAGAATGCTCGCTGGTTTTTTGTTGGGTATAAATATACCCGAAAAACAGAATGTTCTTATCCGGAAATAAGAATCTCTCATTCCTATCTATATTCTCATAGAATCATCTTTTTTTCATATGTTACTACAATGAACAACTGTGGACCGAGGTTGAGAATATTAATTGAGTTGAATTGGTTCTTTTGCTTGACACTATATATATTAGCAAATTTAATTTATAACTACTATTAATTTTGATGCCAACCAATTTAAAAAGCAATCTAATCCCAATTTCCGAATAGTAATTTATATTTTTAATTTTCTATCTTCTTAGTAGATCTTTCAATCATCTTATAACAACGCGACACCTCGTACTTATGTTTTTAAACATTATCAAACCTGAATTAAAGCATCAAAACAGATTTATTTCCGTGCTTAAACATAGAATAATAGAGAAAGAGAGTGAAGAAGAGAGAGAGCTGTCTTGGCAAGGAAAATTCGTTAGGAATGATAAGTTTCGCCGAAAGCAAGACTAGATGAGTAGTTTTTGCCTGCTTTGCTTCTAATCACTAAATTAAGTGAATTTTTTCCTTCCTCTCTCCATATTAATCATATAATAACGTGATTATGGTTTTGTTTTGCAAAGAATTGCAGCATAACATGATTTAAACATCAATTTGCATGATTCGGTTGATAGATTTGTTCCAATTCCGAGTTTATAATTTGGGAAAAAAATGCACCGTAATATACTACATTACGTGTCATCATAATTATACAATATTCATATTTGTTCTAATCCAAAGAGTCATCCGCTTTTAATTTTTACTGAAAAAGAAAGGCCGCCAAAAAAAAAATTCAAACGACAAGCCGCTAGGATAAAAGCAGACAACTGGCTTTTAGGAATGTGAAAGGCCTTATATGGATGCCCATACAGCAGAATTAAAGGCCCAAAGACTATACTCAGCCTCTTGTTGGCGGGAGTGAATGGCTTGATTCGGTTCCTCTTCTTCAAATATTACCAAAAAAATAAAAATTGAAGAAAATCTCAAAGGGTTTCGATTGTTCGTATGAAATTCACATTTCGATTTCATTCTACATATACTTTTCGCCATTTTTATGGTAACGATTTCATTATCTTTCGTTTATAGGGACGAATCCAAGAAGGAACGTACCTGAGCACCGGTTTCTTCGCCTTCAAGCAAGACATGGCTAGTTTCCATTGTTAATTTGATTTGCCCATCTCTTTATCATGGTATGCTACGATCCTTGCTGATTCCTTCCTTGCCGATCTTGACGAGTTATCTGATAACGATGCTGATATTATTGTGATCTAATTTGTTTTCTCGGGCTTATATAATGTTTTAATTTTCTTTTGTTTGTGTTTTTTTTCCGGAGATATTTCAATTCTGCCCAAATACAAGGAAATTTGTTGATGGGTGTGTGTAGATGAAACTTGCACATGCTGATTCTTCCATTGTTAACTTTGTACAGGACGAAGACGGCGGTGATAGCAGAAGTTGAACTTGAGAAGGGTTGTGACATATCAAATCAAGGAGCAGCATGGGAAGATAATCTTCATCATTAGCAGCTAATTGTGGATTCCAATGCTTTATCGGTTGATACAGGTAATTAAATTGTCATTATCCACAATTTTATTCGTGACGTCAGAGCTTGAATCACGTGTGCACTACGCCATTGATTATGCTCAGGATTGTTGAAGAAAATTGAAAATGAGGTGGATCTATTCCTTGTTGATCTGGAAGGGCTTTTACCTTGATCAATTATCATTATGTGTGGTCTCAGTTACACTGTTGACAACAAGTGGAAAACCACTGCTTGGGGAAGTTCTTCAGAAGACAATTGATGCACGTGACCAAGCTATTTCTCTTGATTCAGCAAAGTAAAACTTATGGGGACTGCTGGTGTTCTATCTGCATTAGCCCAAAATGCTGCTTGTAACCTCCAGCTTCTTGGTGCCAAGAAGAAGAACATGCAACATCTCAATTCCGTGTTGGCCATATTGAACTGACCGAGATTTTCCAGAATGAACCTCCTTCTTGGAGAAGGTGCGCTTACCCACCCTTGGCCTCAAATTCTATTCTTGCAGTATCAATAGATTCTATCAAAGGAGGACCATCAGGAAGCATTGTTCTAAGTAGATATATTGTTCAATGCTGAATTTTGTTGTGCTGAATTTTGTTGCAGAATCAAAATGCTGAATCATAGTTGGAGATCTCTTCAATTTTTTCACGTGAAAATCTTTTACTCTACTTATTTTCTTTTGCAGGGTATTGAGCTTAGAAATCTACAAGGTTATGGGCATTAATTTGGCAGTTGAACTCAGTGTACCTACTTCCAGAGTCAGGAACTTTTTCGAAGATCCAGAGGGGTCTTAAACTAGGCAAGAACTCTTTTCTTTCGTTTCCCACTTTGTGTTTTTGTGTTTATATTAATTGCATTGTGCGCAAGAGAGATGATTTAAATAGGTCTTTAAAGTGCGTTGGGCTCTGTAGTGTCATGCTTTCATATCATATCACTTTAATTGATCTTCCTGAAACTTTTTAAGCATTTAAGACAGATGGAACTAGAAATGTTGATGCCGCAGATGGCTGATAGAATATATCTTTACGACTACTTGTGGTACTTGAAACGCACTTTATATTTTAAATCTTATCTAATCAGATTATGACAAATTGTCTTCCGTGTAAATGAATGTATTTTTGCTGTTTACGTTGATGAAATTCAACATGTGGTGTCAGAAAGCAAGCTGAAATCTCAAGCTAGTCAATAGATCCATTTTGGATGTATTTTCGTAATTTCGTTTTATGTGTTGAATTAGTTTATGAACTGACATAATGCAATGGTAATTAACATATTGATTATATTGATGAATTGTTTGAACCATCAATGAAATAATTTTATTTGTTAGCTATATGCCCTTGAATTCGATTTTCAACTGAGTACTAGTTCACCTATTATGTTTGAGGCCCATCACACATTTATGTAATTTTGTTGAAAAATTGTTTATGTTGAATGTTGGTGATAAGTGTGTGTATTGTTGTTGGAAGAGAACATTGTTTGGAGAATTAGGTTCATAGAGCCCTAACTTTGCTCTTTATTGTTATTGATCTTATTTTTGCAGGTGGTTTTGTTCAATCAAGATGGCAAGCAATCAGCTTCAACCATCATTAGGAGGTAATATTTTAACTCTTCTAGCATTCACGAATTATGTTGGACTTGCTTGGTTAGATGAAATTGGTTCATTATTCATGTTGTTATGAAAATGTTTCATCCTTGAGAGGTCCGGTTTGACATATTTTTGAGAACTTTGGAAGTTAGTAGTATTCAAAATGCTGCTCCTCATAACTACCATTTTCTCTCTTCCCTATAAATAACCTTCGTTTATTCTTTGCTGGCCTGTTTAATAAATCAAGGTTCTCAGACGTGTGGTGTTTATGATTTTTGCTGTGAATGATAGTGTTCGAAAAGACTAAAATAATCTTATCTCCTGTTACTCTAGAGGTCTTAGAATTAAAGCATAAAATATCTTATCTCCGTCTCATAATTTGGTTTACAGTGAGTGACCCAAGAAGCAGTAGTTGTTTTTTAAGAATTATATGCAAGCGGATTAGATCTAAAGCAATTACCCCGAGAAATAGCAAGTGAAATTAGAAAGCCATTCAGGGATTCAAATGAGTAAAAAATTGGGAGAAGGGCCACTTTTTTTTTTTTAATTGTTATACCGGACCCTTTATATTGAACATACAGTTAATTAAGAGCATCAAATGTTGCAGGCTAAAAGGCTAAAATAATATCTAAATCATGACTTCACATTTGAAAATGCATTATGCATATGTTGTAAGTTGTATATCTTGAATGACTTGTGTGAGAATAGTCTTCAGTTGGCTCAATTGACAATTCTCAGAATTTTAAGTTGGCACCTAATTCTAACCGTGGAAAATGCATAGTTTGGTAGGTTTGAGCGGCTGATTTGGTTGTCATGGGAGTGCTCAATAGATGGTAAGGTTTGAAGAGTGGACCAGCCCGCCGTCAGTTGCCATATTAACATCAGACCATATACGGTGGAATGTGGCATGTAAGTACAACCCATAAATAGTTTCTCATTCATTTTGGTACCAAAAAGAATGTTATGACTGTTATTTGGGTGATTGGGATTTGGATAGTCAGTATTGATTGATGGCCAATATATGCATAAATAGTAAGAATTACCTCATGTTGGATATGAAGTGATTAACAAACCTAAATAAAAAAGATAACAGTATTTGTATAATTAATTGGTATCAGATGTTATATGTATGGCAGTTTATCGGGCTCACATAGATGTGATAAGATTTAAGAATAATGATCTGTTAATAAGAAATACACAAATAGTCATAAATCATCAGGTGATTTGTTAAAATAGGCTACAAAACAAAAGGCAATTGCTCTAACACAACACATGTGAAAAACTTATAAAAAATGGAAACACAGAATAAAATATTTTACAAATATAATAGTTTGACTGCGTATCGACCACGGATCAAAACGTTGATCTCGCTGTGACCATACTTTCGAGCCAATAAAGCAAGTATAATCAGAGTAAAGACTGGTTAATACAACATTGAGTACAACCAGAGTACAAATAACAAAAAATGATAACAAATAGAGATCAAACACAAAATAAAAAATTCAGTACGTACGTAGTACAACTTGAGTAAAAACTGAATATAATGGGAGAACAACATAAGTACAAAACCGAGTACAATAATAAAATAAGATCAAATGAATCAAATTATTTAACATTTATTAGTTCCACTTATAAAATCTTTATAAAAAAGCGAGTACAACAAGAGTATAGACTGATAAAATAACATTGAGTTAAACAAGATTACAAACAATAAAAAAGGAGAACAAATAGAGATCGAACACAAAATAAAAAACTGAGTACATATGAACTACAACTCGAGTAAAAATTGAGTATAATGGGGAGCAACACAAGTACAATAATAAAATAAAACCAAATGAATCAAGTTATTTAACACTTATTAGTTAGACCAATAAAATCTCTACAAAAAATGAGTACAACAAGAGTACAAATAGAATACATAATGAAAAATTAAAAATAAATGAAGAACTGATTCTATAATTGTCAAGTATAGAGTACATTTAGAGTACAACTACCATTTAGTTTAGAATACATTTAGAGTATATTTAGTTTTTAGATATTATTTTGTAATTTACATATTAGAAAGATTTAAATGTAAATAAATGAGGGACTGATTTTATAATTATCAAGTATTTCAGGGAATTGCAAAATTTCAGCATAGATCTCCTTTTCCATGGTTGCAGCTAGGGTTTACAAACCCTAGCCGCCACCCCTCGAGCCGTTAACTCCTTCGCCATGTCTCTATATCCATCACTAACTCACGTTGTCACCGCTCTCATCGTCGCTCCTCTCCGGCCGTCGCAAAGTCTCTCTCTCTCGAGATTGTCACGTCCAGTCACTTCTATTGAGGAGGAGGAGAATCGAAATCGTTAACTATAGGAGCAAGATTATGAGGGGCAGAGAGGAAGAAACAGAGGGAGAAGAGAGAGGAAGAAGCAGAGGGAGCGGGGAGGAAGAAACAGATGCGAGAAGAGGGAGGAAGAGAAAGATGCGAGAAGAGAGGGGGAGAGAAGATTGAGACGTGACGAAGAAGGAAGGAAAAGACAGAAAAAGAGGGCGGTGACAGCAACGGACGGAAAGATCGGGAATGGAGGAGGAAGAAGAAATTAGGGAAAAGAGACGAAGGAGAAGGGAGAGAAGAAAAAATTAAAAAATAAATGTGGTATTGTAGTAAGAAAAAAAAAATAGTTGTCTAACAGTAGGTAATAGCCTTTCATGTTGTATTTGTGAGATGAGAAGAAAGAAAAAGGCACCAGGTGTCATTACTTCTAAATCATCATTGATACTGATAATTACTAATTTAAACTAACCCACATACAAGTTTAACTTTACTAACAAAGCCAAAAATAAAAGAAAAATCAGGCCACGTAATTAAGCACTATACATAAAAGTCCAGCACAACAACTACGATAATGATACTGTGGCTATATTTGTGAAGACAGAAACTTCAATCAGCGTTGCAAATTCAAAACTGTTATTATATTTGTGGTTGGAATTTTATGTCTTATGGTTTTGCGGAAAAAATGGTCCAGGTCACACTCAATAGATCAAATCAAATAATGTTTAATTTAAACACGTAAGATATTATATTGATTTGATTAGGTCACCAGGAAAAATATTCGGAACCCTCATCGTTAATTCTAACTTAAACACAACTTAATGAATATTTTCAAAAATTGAATAATTTATAAAATATCGCAAGTTCGATTTATCAAACATATTCTTTATGCTTTTAGACCTTAAGACTTGAACATCTCATAATTTAGAAAAAGAACTAACTTAGAAACTAAAAATTGTTGCTCCAATGCAAACTTATAAAAAAAATAGGACATTTTGTTGGAGATGAATTGAATAAAAATAGATTATATAATAAAAAAATAAAAAGAGTGTACCTTTTTAGGAATAGATTGTAGAAATAAATATTGTATGGTAAATTAACACCATCATTAAGAAAGAAAAAGAATATGCCAAAGACACTGGGCGTTCATGCAATAAACAGAAGAGCCAAGATTAACCATAACGTGGAAGAAAGTTCAGCGGCTACGCGCGTTACCATACACACAAGCAATTGACAAATTGGCCGCCCCATTTTTATGTTTGACTTTCATCGTTTTGGTGCTGGCAGCGGTCGGGCTGAAGCACTTTGAGTTGGTGAGCAGTGGGTTGATCATACTTTTACTGTTCTTTTTTTTCACCTCCATTTTTCTACGTAACTTATCAACGAATACAAATAAAGAAACAGCTAACTACATTATCCTTGTTTATAGAAATACCTTCATACATGCAATAAAAAGGGAGAACAGTGTAAACGACGCATTATTACTTGGATAAGTTCACCCTCCATTATTATCTGGTAGATACAGAGAAAACTGACCAAAGGGCCACTCTCGTTTCACAAAAACGAGAGAGAGAGAGAGAGAGAGAGAGTTGGTCTGGCTAGTAGGAGGATATCTTCGTTGTTCTCTCGTTCCATTACTTCTGCTTCTTCTCTGGTTTCAAGAGGTATTCACGGTTTTGTTTTGTCATAGTCGGTTGATTGCGTTTGTGATTTTATTTCCATGTTTCTGTTTGGCTATTGAGAGAAAAGTGAGAAAGAAACAAACTTTGAGGTTTTTGGTAGAGACAGACTCGATCTTTTCATTCACTTCTTCCTGGAACAATGATTTTCATATTTCATTTTGGAATTCAGTTTGTTATTTGATTAATTAAATGTTAAGTGATATGTGATGTTTAGATCCAAAACTTGATCTTGATTGTTTGTGTTGCTAGATAGACTCCTTTTTTTT
>CAODLS010777081.1:0-21128 GCA_948243855.1 Flueggea neowawraea | reverse complement strand
AAATAAATATGTAAATATTAATTAAATGTAATGAAATAACAAAATAATTAAATTAAACTATAGTAAAAAAGTAGAATAAATTTAAAAAATGTAATTGTAAAAAATAATTTTGAGAAATGTAGAAAACGTAATTGTAATAATAAAATTTATAAATAATTAATAATAGTAATTTATAGAAAAATGAATTTTTGAGAGATTGTAGAAGAGATTGAGAGAGAAAAAATGATATAAAATTGGTAAGAATAAGGTGGGATATTTATAGAGTTGAAAAAATAAAAAAAATAAAAAAAAATATATAAAAAAAAAAGAAAATAACAGTTGGAACCACCAGTTGAAACGACAGTTCGTCGGTTTTTAAAATGTAAAACCGAAACATAAACCGTAAACCGCCGATTTTAATCGGCCGATTCCAGTTCCGGTTCGATTCCGGTTTTGACCGATTTTGACCGGTCCGGTTTCGGTTCGATTCGCCAGTTTTTGTTTGATTTTTACAACTCTAGGCATGACTATACAGGCATTACTCCTCGCTACAGAATATCCGAAGACCCATAGCTGAAATCAGTAAAATAGCCGAGTTTCGTCACTGCAACACCTCATCATGGGCCAACAGTCTAAAGTGTTATCCACCAAGGTACCGTGAAATTGAAAATCTCTGGCAATATCGCTCCCCCTGAGCTCGAACCCTGGTCTGCAAACTTGGAATTGCTACTTGGGTAATGCAATAAACAAACATTATTAAGCAAATACAAATAAAATCAATACAATTTCTTATAAGAAACATTAACAAGATAAATTCAATTACAAGCAATAAATAAAAATTCAAATATATTTTCAACTGCCATCATCGAGGGATGAACACAGACTTGGAACTCTGCATCAAGGAAGGGAGCAAAGTCGTCGGTGCTAGAGGAATGCATCAGTGAATCTATAACAACACTCATCTGAACACACAGACGACAACAACATTCATAATCGATGAAACACCTTATATTGCAACTAATTCAATCCGCAATAACTAAAAAAAAAAGGAAAATTGATCATTCTGGTCTGGTCTGCTCTGATCTACAAAAAATTAACTTGTAAGCAAAAAACGGGAACATATCTGCAATGATCAAGAGCAACCATAGCCAAAAGCGATCTGCTCCTCGTCGTCAGCCTCTCATTAATCTGCAAAAATAAGCAAAACATAGCCTCCATCTAATTCGGTCAACACTGCCTCCTCCTAGGGCTTCTCTACCATCAAACATTTGATTCTCCTCTGGAAAGGATCTGTAATCGTTGTCGTAAGATCTCAGAAACAATGTCTCCACTAGATCAGCCACCTCGACTGCACCGCTCCTCTTCATTCAGATTTGTCGTTCAATGCTAGAGACATAAGAGCTCTTCGATTCCAGATCTGTTGAGCTTGAGCGACGGCCAAGACAATGAAGATAGCTCAATAGGATGAAGAAAGTTCCAGTTTGTAAGTGTTCCAGCGGCTGCTAGGATTTGCGCAGGTTCGAGAACAGTGGTGGAGATCGAAGAGAGGAGAGAAAAAGAAGAGGAAGAGAGGGAAGGTCGAATGAAAAAGGTTATGCTTTGTAAGTGCTCCTGCGCGACTAGTTTTTCCGCAGAATTGAGAGCGATCGTGGAAGTCAAAGATAGGAGAGAGAGAGAGAGAGAGAGAGAACATAATAGAAGGAACACGAAAAGAAAAGGGTGAGACAAATTGTTGTGAGATTTTCAATTAAATACCAATGAAAATAGCATTTTGGCAATTGACATTCAAAAGTGTAATTTCTCAAGATTCAATGTTTGTATTTTCTATTTGAAAAGTTATAGACCATGTATTTTTATGTTGACAAATCCACGGTTTAATTATGATAGCCAACATAATTAACTCTAACTAATAAGGACTCTGTTCGGTTGGGCCATCGTAGCAAACAACAATTTTGCAGTGGAAATTACACCCTATTTAGTATTTTCAAAACATATTGCACCAATGAATAGGTTTCTAAAGTTATTCCATATTAAGATAAACTATGTTCACTTAAACACACTTTCTGATTAGAATTTCTACAATAAACAACTGGCATATATGGAGATAGAACTCACACTCCTATAATCTCATATAATCTTATTATTTTCTTTTTTTTTTTAAAAAAAAGAGGTTTGTATCTCATCCCTATTTCTATAGTTGTTGTTCTTTTACGGGTTTACGATTTGTGCTAATAGTGTGTGTTTTGCTTTATACTGGTACATACAGTGTGGGTCTTGCTTCATAAATATCAGGTATATTCGATTAATATTGTTTGGACATTATGAAGAGGAACCGTAACAAGTATGTGGTTTAATTTTTTTTGTCTTATTTTTGGCTTTTGCTATATATTATTGGGTTATTTATTTATTATTATTGTTTTGTTACAACTTTTCATATTTTAATTTGTCTTATGTAGAGTGAAGAAGTATCCGGATGAAATCAACACTTTGATTGAGTGAATGAACAACATTGTCTTTAGTGTTTCTTTGTCTCGGAAAACCTGTTCATCCTCAATTGCTGGGTGGGGTGGGTCGCTTATTACTGCAGTGTAATTACAGCCCTCCCATCGTGTTCGAATTTTGTATAAAAGTTCAGCTCATTTCGCACAAACTTTAGAGATATAGATACTCTATCCAGACAATCATTTATCAAAATATTATTTAATAAAATACGATATAAGAAAATAGTATATATATAATACTATCAAAATAAATATAAAATCGTTATAGTAAAATCAATATCCAAAATACAAAAGTATAGTTCAGTATCTCCACAGAAAATACGGTATGAAGCTCTAACAACAAACTACAAAAGTAGATCCCGAACGAGGACACTCACTGAATAGCAAAGAATGTCTCACTAGTGACAGGTTGCCGAACAGATGTTGTGCGTCAAAATATATCTATAGGACAGACAAAACGTTCTCATACAAAGCAGACAATATATATTCAGACAGTATCAGAGTATATATATATATATATAATCCCTATATATACATATTTATAACAAAGTCATGATATGAGACTGGAACAGAATATACAGAATAATATTGTAGACTCGCCACTAGATAGAACATATCATGTATCTGGCCGAATACATGTCTACTCCTTTACTCCGACAACTAGGGTCTTCACAGAACATTGATATATCAAAGGTTATGTACCCCGTAACTAGGTGCTCTAGATCAGAATATGTTATAGACAATAATACAACATACATTCATGCAGAAAAATATTTCCATATTTGTAGAAAACATATATATATATACCAATATATAAATTAACAGAGTAAAACGTTGGTTATTACAAACTACATACGTCTGATTAATATTTAGTCAAATAATTATTAGTCAGATTTCATGTCATATCCCGACACAATAAAAACTATATAAGTAGAAAGACACAACCTATGTGTCTGAATCTGTCATTTCACTCACCTAGAATCAGAAGCAAAGGACTCAGTCAGGCACCACTGGTAGGTGGTTGGTCGTGCTGACAGAAATAGAAAGCTGAAATAGATACATCCATAACAGATATCATAAAAATGATGTTAGTACTGTGGCAGTACCAAATGTATGATATGCATATGCAGATGCTGACCCTCGAGGTCACCGAAAGTCTAACTCAAAAGAGAATCTATCACTCTTGACCTAAAATCCGGAAGCTACGCCAAATTACAGTTGGTTCCCCAACTCTTGTAAAATTACCATTTAGTCCCCGAGACTTAGTAAATTACAATTTAGTCCTCAACATTTTCTAAAATTTATAAATCTAAACTCCAACTTTCCAAAATTACAAATTTGTCCAAAATTCTCCAAAATTACAGATTTCGAGTTCAACTTTCTAAAAATTACCAAACTAGAGAAAACTTTTCAAACATTACAAAATTAGTAAAATCCCGATTCAACAGACAAAAATCGAAACCAATAATCCACATTGGTCAATCTCAACCTCAGGAGTAAGGATCTATGATCAAATCCAAGAAATAAACTCCACATTTCCCAAAATCAAGCAAAATCTGAACCCAACCCTAACCCGATCAAAACGATATCAAATCTGTTGATTCAAAGTTCAAATCATGATCCTTTAACCCTGATATAGTCTAATCTAACAACCCTAAGCATCCAAAAACTCAGCATCTCTAGAAAATTCGAACCCTAGAGATTCGGCCCAAAATGGGAAAATGCTAGATTCAAGAGAAAAATGAGTAAATGAAAGGAATGGGGAGTCGATCTTACCTCAACAGATGCCTAGGAGTGATAGGCAATCACCAAAGAAGAGATTCAAACAAGTTTGGAAGATTTTGGTAAGAAAATGGGTGAGAGTTGAATGGAGGCGGAAGAGGCGAATGAAGGGGTATATGCAGACAGAAGGCATATACACGTGTTGCATGTTCTACAATGCTCGTTGTAGACGTTCAACGTGCGGTCTACCCCAAGCAACGTGCGTTGTCGACACGGACAGAATACCTCTCTAACCCTGATTCAAAACCCCCAAACCCAGACGATGATCAATGCGCGTTACAAACATACAACGCGCGTTACACACTTCAACGCTCGTTGAACATCCACCACTCGCTCAGACGGGAAAACTTGAATGGTCCTCTAACCCAGCAAGCCATCAACGCGCGTAGTAGGTCTACAACGCATGTTGTAAGCCTTCAGGTTGCTCCAAACATATAAAACTCCCACTCTAAGGCAATTCCAACCTAGGATCATCTACACCAACATACCTAAGACGAATCAAACACCTAAACTCAACAGAGTAGTGTACACACCAACTCCGAACATTCCGATTCACAAAAGATCAACGAAATGCTACAAGACTCCTATCGGAACAGACGGGGTATTACATCTTCAATGGCTGGAGTTGCAATGTCTTATATGTAATGCGACACCTCTGAATGCTTATCTTGAATGTATATTGATTGGATATTGCCCTCCACAATTCGCAAACAACATTTCTTGTATTGACTGTGAAACAAAGAGGAAATGCAGAGAAATCCAATTCTCCGCTCTTAATAGCCTTGTAGAACTTCCAGCTTGATTCATTATCCATGGTTGTAGGAGCATACCCTTGTTTGATCTGGTATTGCAATTTAATTATTGAAGTTGGTGTATCCACGTTGAGTATGTCGTGTGTCATCTCCACCATTTGATCATAACTGCAATTTTTTGGTACCCATCATACCACACACTCCATATCCCTCGTAATTGTTGTCCTCTCTTCATTGCCCATTGTGGTGAATGATTACTGGTATGTCATTCATTTGTCTCTATGAAAATTTTATAGTCAAGCGTGATTAGGAGAAAGTGTTTACCAGCTTGTTTATGTCGAAGTTCTAAGTGTGTAATTTGTTGAAATGTGATTTTTTTTGGTTTGGATATGTATATGGGTAGTGGTTGAAGTTTCTTTAATTGAAGCCATCTGATATACGTGATAAATATCCATTTTATTGGGTAGTTTTGTTGAGCACATCTCCCTTTTTTTCTCCTTAATTGGAGGAGAATTACAACTGTATAGTTTTTTCTTCATATGTAAATACTATTATAATATTACCTAGAGATGAAAAAGAGTATATGTGGTGATTTCATGAGTAATTAGTTTCAAAAACTGTTGTGTTTGTGTTAAAATCCCAATTTTGCGTCCCGATCAAAAAAACAAAAGAAAAGAAAAGAAAAGAAAAGAAAAGAGAGTTACACAAAAATACAACAAAAAAAAGCTAAATTTACAAACAAAGTGAAACTTTAAACTATTTCAGAAATAAAACAAGCAGAAAACAACTTTTCAAAAATGTTTCCATTTGAACAGGTGCAACGAGTACAAATAGACATAAAACCAATAAGTGCTTACAAATTGTGTACAAAATGAATACAAGCAAAAAATAATTAAAATACCTTTGTCAATATTTTTGTTGTTTGGACACAAAATTAGTCTAGAACGTCTATAAAATGTGTATAACCCTAGATATTATAGAGATTTTCTTAGGAACCTGGTCATAAGATGAGTACAAAATAATTACAAAATGAGTACAACACTAATAAATATAGAATGCTCAAAAAATATGTACAAAACCTATATGGACAACATGTACAAGTGAGTACTAAAAGAATGTATTTTACAAAATTACACATAAGTGAGTACAAAATGTGTACAAAAAATAATTTTTAGATTGATATAGTGAAATAATTTGGGTTCATTATTTTTTTTAGAACTTTTTATGAAGTGTAAATATGTAATGTCCAGTATTGTTGGAATTAAATTTTGGGTTATTTTCTAAGTATTTTGAATTAATTTTTGGTTATTTTCTAATTAATTTAGAAAATAATTATTAATTTTGGAAAATTAGAAAAAATGTTTTAAATAATAATTGGGTGATTAATGAAAATTTTGAAGTAATTAAGTTGAAATTATTGGATAATTGAAATTAAATTCGGATGAAAAGGGAAGAAAGAAAGACAGGTCGTTTGTTATGTTAGTCATACTACATGTCATTTGGAAGTTTGGAAACGGTCGTCCAAGAAATGTGTCTGTCGTCAGTGTATTGCTTGCTTGGATTAGGACAAAAACGACACGTCGTTTCGAGAAACTATCTGTCGTTCGACTCTCGCGTGTGTCGTCCATTTTGTTGTGCTCTGAAACCACCAAAAACAACATCGTTTTCTTCTGGGATTTTAAATTCACTCCACCGCCAGCCACCGCCAAAGTCTGATTTTCTTCAGATTTTGAAATCCGATTCCATCGCCCATTTATGCTCTTTTTCTTCTCTTTCTTCTTCAGTTCGCCACTCCTACACTTTCTCTTCAGTACTCTCTTCTCACTTCTCTGCCTTTCATCCATTTTGTCCATTGAAACAAGGTAAGAACATGTTTGCCTCTCCATTGCTTTCTTCCTTTTTGCTGCCTATATTTAACTTCTGTTTTGAATGATTTTGTTTCATGGATGTGGCTTCTATTTGAGGATCATTTCAGTGTAGATTTAAGCTTGTGTTTAGCTGGTTTTGATGGATTAACTTGGCCAAAAATAGGAGAGATTGAAGGTGAATCAGGTGGGTTTTTGTTGGAAGTTTTGGTTGTTTAAATCCAACTTTGTTGGACTGTTTTGTGGCTTTGATGAATTCTGGAAGGAGTGGGATATGATTTCATGTTTCTGGGATGTTGGAAGACAAAAGGGAACATGTTTTGATTGGAGAGAAATGAGTGGTTACAGGTTGGTATAGTTAGGGACTTTTTTGATGTGGTTTTAAAGGAAAAGGACCAAAGCTGCAGTTGTCCATGAATCTGGAAATTTGATTTAGGGACTGAAATTGATATTTTACTAGTTGGGTCAAATTTAAATTTTGAAAAGTAGAAATCTGAATTTGTAATTTTTAGAAAGGTTGGTCAATATGTAATTTTTGAGAAATCAAAGCCAATTTTTAATTTTAGAATAGTTGAGGATTTAAAAATAAATTTAAAATACTTGGAGGACTTAGTTATAAATTCTAAAAAGTTTAAGGACTAAGTCATAATTTGCCAAGTCTTGGGGATTAAAATATAATTTTACATTGGTCGGGGAACAAAAACTAAAATGTTACATAGATTTTGAATTTTGGATTAAGAATGATAGAATATCATTCGAAATATATTTTTGGGGATCTTTTGAGGGTCCGAGTTTTCATTTGCATTGCATAGCATTTGGTATAGCCACAGTACCACATTTCGTTTTGTCTATGATATATTTGTTGATATATATTTGTTTGTTCAGCTTTTTGTTTTTGTCAGCGAGATCAGTCACTGACGAGTGGGGCTTTACTGACGTGTGCGCTTAGATTTTCAGGTGAGTGAATAACAGCTTCAGACACAGAGGTTGTGTCTCGAAACTACTATTATTTTTGTTATGCCAAACATACTATTTTGAATATGGACTAATCCGATGATTGGCTAATGATTAAACTGGTTATGTGTTTAAAAATCAATATTGTGTTTTGAACTGATATATATGTATTATATATCTTTTTACGAATTTTGATGCAAATCGCATGCTATAATTTTATACTATAAAATGGTATAATATGATTTGGTTTTCTAATATATGGGGCACCTGTGCTACGGGTAGTAGTAGCCTTTGGTATATCAATGATATGAGAAATTTCAGTTACCAGGGATGCCGATAGCCATGTGTTCTGATCCAACACATGATGTGTTAGTGATTTGTGGTGGAATCCACATCACATATGTTACAGTGCCAGATGCACACATTTTATATGGTCTCATATTTACAATATATGTTTTGACTCTGAAAATGTATTCGATATGTTTTTCGTGCCTGGAGTTTACTTTGTTTGCGAACGTTTTGAAAAATGATTTTCGAACGCTAGTACGTATTAGTGTGTTTACTTATATTACATGTGGTAGTTTTGAACTGTTTTCAAAACAGTCTTTGTGAGGTAAGTATGAGACGGTCTAGAGTGTTATTCCTCACTGGGCCCTGACCCCTTTTATTTTTTTGTCTATGTTGATTCCTGTATTTCAGGTTCACAGATTTTGGCTTCGGCAACCGTACCACATTTTTTATTACCAGTGAGTCGTCTATTGGTTAGCGATGCCTTTTTGTCCGGGCTCTTCTTTTGTATTGTTAGAGCTCTCTACCGATATGCTGTTGGGTTACAGAATTGCCCCTTTAGTTTTGATATGTTTACACTGATATTATTTTGATATATCATATTTAGATATATGTATATTTGATTTCATATTATCTTATTTTATATGTTGTTTTTTTATAATTAAATGTTTTAATAAACATTTTGATAATTAAATAATTCGGGTAGTATGTTATGATCTTTGAGACTTGTGCGAGATGGGTCGGGCTCCTATAGATAGTTTGCCTCATATTCTAGTCTCGGCTCGATTTTGGGTCGTGACAACATAGGGTTACATATGAGTACAAAACATGGACAAAATAATTCGTTAACTAATTTATTTGATTTAATTTGGATTCATTCAACTTCATTGTTTGAAACTTTTGTTTAAAATAATTTAATGGAAATTATTAATTTAGGGACTACAAACATAATTTTGGCAAACAAGTCAGATCTACTACATGGAGTTGCAACTAAGGTTTTGAAACCTAGTTGCCTCCCTCCAGTGACGATCACCATGGAAATATTGTTGTCTTAGAAAATGAACAACAATAGTAAAGAAAATTCGAACATTCAGGAATCATGAACTTTGCTTCGAGACCTGAAAACACAGAACACGGTGAGGTCAGGATGCTCCCTGGGGGAGTTTTCGATGCTCAAGTCAGTAGAAAATTCAATAGATTAATGGTGTTTATAGATAATAGAGCATACCTTGAGAAGTGTTCTTCATGTCTATTTATAGTGTGATGAGAATAAATGTTAATATTTTGTAACATCTCCTCATTAATAGTGAGTTGTGACGTTTCTATTTTTTCCACGTTACATATGAGTACAAAACATGGTCAAAATAATTTGTTAACTGATTTATTTGATTTAATTTGGATTCATTCAACTTCATTGTTTGAAACTTTTTTTAAAAAATAATTTAATGGAAATTATTAATTTAGGGACTACAAGCATAATTTTGGCAAACAAGTCAGATCTACTACATGGAGTTGCAACTAGGGTTTTGAAACCTAGTCGCCTCCCTCCAGTAACCATCACCATGGAAATATTGTTGTCTTAGAAAATGAACAACAATAGTAAAGAAAACTCGAACACTCAGGAATCATGAACTTTGTCTCGAGACTTAAAAACACAGAACACAGTGAGGTCGTGATGCTCCATGTGGGAGTTTTTGATGCTCAAGTAAGTAGAGAATTCAACAGATTAATGGTGTGTGTAAATAATAGAGCATACCTTGAGAAGTGTTCTTCATGTCTATTTATAGTGTGACGAGAATGAATGTTAATGTTTTGTAACATCTCCTCATTAATAGTGAGTTGTGACATTTCTATTTCTTATTGAATTTAATGGGCTTTTATTCACTCTTCATCAACTGTTCCCCACTCTTTTCTTTGGATTTTTCAAATTTAAGAGTAAAACTCAGCATGCTTCCTTCAGAATACTAGTTGAGCTTTGTTGCGATGCTCTATGGCGAGGACCTTTTTGGAATTGCTTTCTTAGTAGGGGAGCGATTTGCTAACTTTACGATTACCCAGGTCCTTATTGTGATATTAATAGGGTAGTCACCGAGTTCACTTGGTGCCAACTCAGGATTGCCATTTTTGGCCACGTGCTCTTCTCGATTTTCTCCCTCTCTTTTGTGTTGATTTGATTTTGCCTTGGATTCAGGCTTATTTCCTTGTTTTTTTCACCGTATTGAATCTTTTCCAGTTCAAAAATTTTCCGAATTTTATCACATTAATTTCCAAACCTTCCAAAATTGATTCCTCTTCCCTACTTAATTTTTCTGAAACTCGAGCCTTATATATTGCGACAGCCATCCACCCTCATCTTGTCGTCGGTTCAACCTCTCAAGCATCCTCAGTTTGTCTTCTTTCTTCTTCCTTATTTTTTTTCCTTTTTTTCTCTTTTTTCGTGTTCTTTGTTTTGTTGTTGTTGTCGGCGGGGAGGTGACGATTTGCTTGAGAGTTGTAGGAAGAAGAGAACTCCATTCAGCCCTTTGCATAAAGAGAAGACCGTGACAAACCATCCAAAACGACATCGTGTCAAGATCGTAATGGAACGATGTTGTCATGCTTCGAACGACCCAATGTAGAAATTGACCACCGATAAGCCGTTTTGCCTTGCTCGAACGTTGTGCCGTTTGCTAACACAGATCGACGACGTGCCGTTTGTTGCAAAGCCTAAATGACCGTGCCGTTTGTTATAAAGCTTGAACGACCACGCATAAAATCAGTTCAACGATGGGTCATTTTGCCTCTTCTACAAGATGACCAGGATCTTTCGCTTATCAGACGATGCGCCACTTACAGACAACCGTGCGCCTTGTCGTGTGACAGCCTGCTTATATATCTATGCATACTACATGTCGTTTACTTGCATTATTGGGTTTGCATGCTTAATTTTGTTGATTTTCTATTTTTGCCTTATTTCTTTTGTATAGGCTGCTCCTCTTTGACATGTTCAACAAACAATGCATCGTTCAAGATGTTTGGGATTCAACGCATTGTTCTAGGTGTTCGAGAGTCGACATGTTGTTTGAGGTGTTCAAACGTCGATGCACTATTCGAGGTATTTGAAAGTTGACATGTTGTTCAAGATGTTTGAGGAACGATGTGTTGTTCGTGACACCAATCAACGAGTCGTTCATGACACCAAAGGTGAGGAGTTCGTGGAGTGGACCAGTCGTTAAGCCGTTTCTTAAAGGATTCATCACCCCCACTACCACCTAGGCATTCAGGAGCTACTTCTTAAAGGACTTCATCCCCACTACCATGTGGACATTCAAGAGCCACGTCTTGGAGGACTTCACCTCCACTACCATGTGGTCGTTCAAGAGCCGCTTCTTTGAGGATTTCACTGATGTATGCTAAATTTACATATTAATTCAAGAAAGAATTTAACTAATTTCATCCTTTAAATCATGAAATTATGGTGAAATTCTTATTATGTTTATGATGATTGTAGAATGAGATAAAATGGAGAAAATGAGTTGGAAATGATGAAAAAAGGATGCAAAATGGAAAGGCATTGAACCAATTCATGTTTGGATGAAGAAATTGAAGGAAAAGTGAAGAAAAGAAGTGTCACAGGCGTGGTGTCCAAATGTCGTGGCAAGCAAATTTGGAAGCAAAAGTGTGGCAGAAAAGTGCCACGACCGTGGCACCAAAAAATCACTCTATTTTGAAGTCAGAAAAGTGCCACGGACGTGGTACTTCAAGCACCGTGGCCGTAGCACTCTTACAGCTCAATTTCAACATGTGATGGAAGAAACAAAAAGTGTGGGGACCAAGGCTCAAAGTAATGGCATTTTCAGGACATCTTTGCTAGGGTTTGTAGGGGACTTGAGGGCTATAAATAGGCATCTCCTACATCATTTTTGGTAACCTTGGACTTGCAAATTAAAGAAAATAATCATTTCTTTTAATTTTCGAGGAAGATTCAAGCATAGAAGAGAAGAGAAAAGAGGAATTGAAGGGGCCTTTCATCATCAATTGGGAGAAGCTTTATTCTTTCCTTTCTAAACAATTGTCCTTTTGATTACTTCTCTCTCTCTTTTAAGTGCTACAAACGCAATTAGTGAATTAAGGACCCCTGTGTAAAAACACTTATTAATGAATCCTCGAGTGTACTAATTTTTTCTACCATGAGGTTGGGATCCCATACACTTTAACTCATTTAGGTTCACCCTTAAAAAGAGAAGTTTAGCCATTAAAACCATTCACAGTAAGCATATCTCTTTCATTCAAAAACCAAGTTTACTCCAAATTTTTTCAAACAAAACTCAATTTTCTAATCATATTTTCTCAAACACAACTTAACAAAAAGTTTGAAAGCCTCTTTTATACTCTTACCTTGGCATCTCTAGCCTCCATCTTAGACATTAATTGCATAAATAAGTCCTCCAAAGGTGGCTTTCTCTCTTGATTGGCTTGTTAGGGTGGTGGTGGGGGTTGGTTTTGGTTGTTTGGTTGGAAGGGTGGTATTGGTTGGTATCCCGAAAATCCCATTAGTCTAGGTTGGTTGGTGTTGGCATTTGGATCCTTCCAAGAAAAATTTGGGTGATTTCTCTAACCCGGATTATAGGTGTTTGAGTATGGGTCATTCCTAGGTTGAGCATTTGTGAACCCCCTCCCCCCCCCCCTCCAACAAAATTTACCTTATCAAATCCAACACCTCCACCCACTCTTCGGGCCATTCAACAATTGACATCACTATGTCCTATCACTCCTTAAAAAGAACATTGCTCTTTCATCAAAGCATTGTCATTCAACAACAAACTCATCTTTCTAGCTAACTCATTAACCTTCAAAGCCAAATCATTAGGAGTTAAAGTTGAAGTGGTTACCTCATAAATACCTGCACTTCTTCCCCTAACCTATTTTTGTTTTGAATTGGTTTCCAACATCTCATATATGTCATATACATCTTCGACCGTTTTCTCTCCAAAGTAACCACCCGAAGCAATGTCCACCAATATTTGGCCATGCATTGTAAGTCCATTATAGAAGAATTGAGTCAATAGTGCCAAAGAGAATTAGTGATGAGGGCATTGACTCAATAGTAGCTTGAAATGCTCACATGTCTCATGAAAGGGCTCTCCTTCCAATTGAGAAAATGAGCAAATCTTACTTTGAAGTTCATCATGAACTTCTCATATATCTCCTCCCAAGTGCCAAGTGACCCTTACGACAAGTTGATCAACCAAATCTTGGCTCGATCCTTCAATGTGTAGGGAAATCACCTCATCCTTAGCTCATTTTCGGTCAATCCATGAAGAGGAAAGGTTTGGATAGTGGTGTAGAACTCCTTCAAGAATGAAAGAGGATCCTCCAATGGCAAACCATTATAAGATGACAACATGGTAAAATGGATACTCTTCAATTAATAGTTTCTAGCCGTCAGACTTAGCCTTATACATGAAGAGGTTGCTCCAATTATCAGCCTTTGTATTTCCCTCATATTCATTCGACCCGGCAAGTGGTTCCCATCAACACCTTCTTGAAATTGCTCAACTGTAGCATCCTCAACCTCACCTTGAGGTCTAGCATTCCATTCCATCCTTGCCCTTCTTTGATTAGCTCGATTTGCCCTTAAAACTCTTTCAATTTCAGGGATCAAAGGAACAACTTCTTGATTTTTCAATCTCCTAGTGTGTCTTAAAAGCATAAATTCCTATAGGTGCAAAAGAAACAAGCAAGTAAGTAAACAAAAATAAAAATAAAAATGACCACAAAAAGAACGTCGTTCCCTTGCAACGGCGCCAAAAACTTGATCGGCTTCTAACAAGCGCACTGGAATCGATTGTAGTAATAAAATCCTAAGGAGTATTCCTCGGGTATCATATCCACAGGGAACATGTCTAATTGTGATCAAAGAACAAAGCAAATATAAATATAAACATCAATTGGTTTGTTTTTGGGGTTTTTATAAATAAAGCAAGCAATAAATTAAACTCAAGTAAATCAATGAAGAGAAAACGTTAGGGATTTTGGGATAAAACTAAAGATTTAGTTGTCAAATCAATGAAAATGGGTTTTCAAAATGAGTGTGAGTGTTCTCTCCTCAAGACTAACCCAAGGTATCTTTCAAGGTCACTTGAGTCGTACCTACACTTCTTAAAATGGTCCTTTCAGCCTCACCTAGCCAAGTTAGGCCCATTAAGGTCATTGAGAAATTTCATCAAACACTTTATAGGCATATGCATATTTCTATCCTAAAATCATACAAATTATATGCTAGTGGACCTAACTCAAGCTTCATCTTTCAATTCTTCACTTGAGCTTGTCAAAAACAATATTATGGTCGCGAATCACAATTCAATAATCAACAAGTCATAAAATCAATCACAATCAATAGATTTAATAATTAAAGCATCAAAACAATAAATATAACATTAAAAGCACAAGACCCATAACATTAACCATCCATTAAAGCAACATCAATCCATGGTTTACATCCCTAAACCCTAACAAGGAAACTAAGCTAGCATATTTACAAATCTAGGCATAAAGAAATAAAAATAAAACCTAAACATGGTTCTAAACAAATAAAAAGAAACAGAAAGGAAAGAATAAAGCTTCTCCCAATTGATGATGAAAGACCCATTCAATTCCTCTTTTCTCTCCTCTTCTATGCTTAAATCTTCCTTAGAAATTGAAAGAGAATGATTCTCTTCCTTAATGTGCAAATCCAAGGTTGCCAAAAATGATGTAGGAGAGGCATGTTTATAGCCCTCAAGGTCCCCCACAAACCTTAGCAAAGATGTCCCAAAATGCCCTTACTTTGAGCCTTGGTCCCCACACTTTTTGTTTCTTTCATAACATGTTGAAATTGAGCTGTAGGAGTGCCACGCCGTGGCACGTGGAACTGTTTTGACTTCAAAATAGAGTATTTTTGGGTGCCACGGCCGTGGCACTTTTCTACCACACTTTTGCTTCCAAATTTGCTCGCCACGGCCGTGGCATTTGGCCACCACGTCTGTGGCACTTCTTTTCTTCACTTTTCCTTCAATTTATTCATCCAAACATGAGTTGGTTCAAGGCTTTTCCATTTTGCATATTTTTTCCATCATTTCCAACTCATTTTCTCCATTTTATCTCATCCTACAATCATCATAAACATAATAAGAATTTCACCACAATTTCATGATTTAAAGGATGAAATTAGATAAATTCTTGCTTGAATTAACGTGTATATTTAGCATACATCATTCACCCCACTACCACGCGGGCGTTCAAGAGCCACTTTTTAGAGGACTTGATCCCCACTACCACGTGGGGTTCATCATCTCAATCCGAGCTCATAGAGTTTGTCATAAACACCTTGTGGAGTTCCCTGACTTGCAGAGTTCATCATCTCCAATCCACCCTGCAAATTTCCTCATTTTCACCATATTGATGTTTAGGGACTTTCCTCTAGGTGGTCGTGATGAGGATTGAGTTGTTACTAGCCTCAATTGATTTACCTCACTCTCTTAAGGCATATGCTCCCCAATCACTTTGTTAAGAAACATGCTTTGACAAAGTGATTTTACATAGTTAAGATTGTGTTGGCCCATACTTGTTAGAGCATTTAACTCTCTTTCAAGCCTAGCCTCCAAATTGCATGTTGTATTCATGTCAACAATGAGCACTCCGGTTCTCACAGGCTCTATACTTGACTATGCACTATATTCAGGCATCCATTGCGTGTGTTCTACAGTGAGTGCTCAATTTTCCCAAGCTTCATACCTTATAGCCACAACACAGCTGTAGTCATTTTTCATTTCGTGCTACCATAGTGAGAGCTTGGTGCACCCGCGAGCTTTTCTACTCAATGAACTTATTTACGTTTCTCCATTAGTCAGTGAACTGATTTCTTGCAGGCTTGATGACTACATGCGATGTTCAAATTTTTACTGTGTGTGTTCTACAACTAGTGTTTGGTTTGTCGCAAGCTTCATGCGTCATTTCCACATCGCAGTCTATCTTTTCATCTCATATTTTCATGTGAGTGCTCGATTTCCTGCAAGCTTTTCTACTCACTTCGCGTATTTGAAACGTGAGAGCCTGATTCTTTGCATATTTGTATTCTCACAAGCTTTTCTACTCATGATTTAGTTGTTTGTCGCATGCTCCTGGTGAGGGCTTGAGTTTTAACAAGTCTTTCTAATCACCCAGGTTTACCACCCTTTTTTTCGTAGATGGTGAGAGCCCGAGTTCACGCAAGCTTTTATACTCACGCTGCATTTTAGCGATTTTAAAACGGTTCATTCTGCGTTGATGATGATGAGCCAATGTTTATGAGCCCAGTTACTTTTGGTTACATGAGTTCGGTTTCTCGCATGCCCTTTTCGTATTGTGTGGCTAAGCACAAGTTAACCTGTTATTTTAGTAGAAAGGATGATCATTATGCATAAGAGATTAAAATAAACATGTTATTAGTTCAAACAACAAGTTACATAAGAGAGGATTAACAGGAACTTAAAGAATTCAACTTTTACCACCATTAGAAGTATACTTTAAGGGACAAAGCCTAGTATTTTGAGTGGCACCATGCCTAGTTGGTCCCATGTTGATCATTCCTCCTTCATTGCCTTGTTTCATCACTTTACTCCCCTCTCGATGCTTCATCATCTACAAATTGGTTAAAGTGCCCACCACGAACAAATTTCTCGATTTTATTCTTCAATTCTCGATTTTATTCTTCAGTTTTCGTTTTGTAGCATATTCACTATATATTTTAGTTAGTAGGTTAGTTATAGTCTGATTTTGAATCTTAACACATGTTTGAAATAAAATAATTATTTCTATTCATATTTTAATTATTTAACTCTATTTAAGTAGCTAAATTATAAATAAGAATAATTACATTTTTAATACTATCATAACTAAATTAGTTGGTCTCTCATATTTTTTTAATGTCGCTCGATCTCAAATCTCCACAGGAAACCATGCTAAATTACAAATTTTAACCGGCAGTCAAAAGAAAACATTTACATATTTTAACCATTTGGTCCTTTTCGGTGACCACAAAGGCTCCTTGTTTGGATAAGATCGAACAAGGAGCCTTTGTGGACATAGGGAAATTACCCAATAATTAAGGTTAGTTAAACCTTCAAATTAAGGTTAGTTAAACCTTCAAGTTAGTCTATTAACAACACCGAGTCGAGCATTTTCGTTTTGTAGCAAATTCACTACATTTTAACCGCAATTGTAAAAATAATAGGTCACCTCATTTAAAATATAATTAATTATGTAGTGCGCCAACAAACTATTAACCAAATGCTGGCCTTAAGAAAATTATCTGCCAAGAGATTAGAGAAGGCACTTGTTGGGAGGTTTATAATATATAATTCCAAAAAAAAACTATATATATATATATAGGAGGATTCAATTTACACTAGGTGTAAGTTTTTTTTACTATTCTTAATCCACTCTATCCATTCCTTTTAAATCTAATGTTTAGTGTATTTTTTTTTTAAATCTAATCATCATCATTAGATCTACAATAAATGAATAATGAGAATAAAAGTACTTTTGAAAAATTACAATTGGTGTAAGTTCAACCTTATATATATATATATATATGTATGTATGTATATATGTATGTATACCTGTTTTGTCCATCAAATTTTGTGAATCTTCTCTTTGGTCTATCTATTTTTAAAATCATTTCATTTGGTCCCATGTCTCTTCACCCTTGCCGTAATATAGCTAATAGAGAATAGGAGGGATCAAATGACTAGGTTTATAAAACACAGGGACCAAATTATAGAAATCACTAAATCTATGGACAGATAGGGAAATTACCCAATAATTAAAACGATATATTACACTCCAATTTCATGTTATGAATATTATGGCACATAATTTATTTTTCTTATATAAATATGCAGGTGGGCAATTTTAAAAGATGAAGGCGTGTACCCAAAAATGTCAACATATTTGAGTCTAAGCACATACGGCATTCCACGGGGAACTCAGTTACGACTTTTGAAACTCCTGAAAGTACTCGTTCAAGACAATGGAAGAGAAATGTTTGGTTTTGGATTCCAATCACTGAGTAAAAGATGGCAAGCAGTTAGCAATGTTTTATCAAAGTCCAAACGTTTCTCTATTCAACAACCTGACCATCAATATTGTTCTTTCTACAAAAAAAATCAGAGAACCTTCTCCAGGTAATTAAATTTTGATCCAAATTTATTGAAATTTAACTTATACTCCTTTTTTTTTTTGTTAGAAGACGAGTTAAACCCCAAACCTTGATAAGTCACGTTGAGATTTTTATTCCTCTAGACCGTTAGGATTTAGGGAAGATTACAAGTAATCCAATATATCAAAAAAACTTGGAGAAAAGGAATGACCATGGCTACCTAAGAAATGACCATGACAACGTATATATCTAACCACTCGAGTTAGTATCAAATAGAAATTCAGCTCAATTAAATTGAAGTTGTTTTATATAATTAATTTTATGTTGTTATAATTGTTGCAGCTTTTGTGTGGGTAAAGTGCGAAAGAGAAGAAGAAAAGAATTGTTCTGAAGTAATGAAAACAGCCAATATTTTTGGGCGTGAAGGAAGACAATTTGGCGCTAATAACAGTTTCGTACGTCTCAGCCTTATATTACTCGAAGATGGTTTTGATTTATTGCTTCCACGGCTAAAAGCTTTGGTTTCTGAAGAGGGTAAGATCGAACCCATCATGAACCTCAAAGGACAAGAGATTTAACTGGAAAAAAAAAGGAACCAAAAAAAAAACCAGAGTTGTCTTTTTCTATCTTTTATACATTTCTTTAAGTCGACATCCTCCTCAAACTCAATTACGAAATTGTGCTATTATTGGTGGGGAATATATTAGTGAATAGTAATGTTAATGTACTATACTATTCTTGTTTTATCTAAGGAAACTAAGTTTAAAGGAGTATTTCTGCAGTCATCCTCGGAATTTAGTGATATTTTTATTTGATCCTCACGTTTTAGAAACCATCATCTCATTTGATTCCTCTCTTTATCTTTTCCGTAACTAATGGAGTATAGACAAAAGGATCAAATAAGGTGGTTGCCACACATAGGGATTGGGGTTTCCAAAAAGACTAACAGAAAATGGAGAAAGGGATCAAGGTAATAGAAGCTGACAATCTGTTATCTCTGGAATTAGCTCTATCAAATCGATTCCTATATATCCCTTGAACATTTTGATTATATTTAGGGGTTTCCACAAGCGGAACTTTCTTAGCTCGGCTAAGTTCATTGCTTGACCTATAGTCAAACCATAACTTTTACAAGGTGGGAAACGAAGTCTTGTAATTGAGGTTTTCAGAAGTTCGAATGTTCTATTTTTAGTAAATTGATTATATTAAAAAACAAAAAGAATGCTATACTTATATGTGATTGTGTCAGGTTTGTTGAAACCAAAATGGTGGTCAATTTGTAAAATCTAACGGACTGTTTAGTTATGAAATTTTTTCACTTTTTTTCTAAAAATTAGAAAACAAAAATAAAAAAATAAAAAAAAATTTCATGCAATACTAAAATTTCTATTATTTTCAGTGTTATTTTAGAAAAAAAAAAAAAAAAAAAAACAGAAACATAAAATTATTTTCTCAACTAAACATAGCTCAAGAAGTTCAATTCGTAAGGCCTATGAAGACTATGGCAAGCAACTAGGTATACCGAGCACTATACGGAATTCAGATCGAGAACCAATCTTTTGCTGTTTACAACTATAAATAACATATATATACTTCTTTTCATGCTACGAATGCTCCCTTGTTTAACTTTGTCCTTTCCACTTTCCTAAGACTTGGGGACTAACAATTAAGTTTAAAGTTTAGACCCGAGTTTGTAGTTTATTGATATTGACATTAACTCTAATACTTAACGAGTGGTAAATAGGTTTAATGTCTAGTGGGAGCAAATAAAATGACTTATAAAAAAATGTTCGGAGTCTAACAGCTGCAAATCTAGGAATTTGGAAACTTTTTTCCTAATTATAATTTATCATTGTTAAGTTAAGATGTGATAAGAGTCGAATATATGGTATAGTAATTGAATAAGAAAAAAATATATAAAAGAGAAATGTCCTGAAAATTTTCCCTTAACTTGACTGCAAACAGCGAACTCGAAACGCACGCGAAATTAATCTTACCATGATCATATCACCAGAATGTAGTCACTATTTTTGCTCGATGCTTTTGTTATGACCACATTTTCAGCAGAGAAGAAGAGAAACGAGGATGTGATCATTTCCTTTATCTGATCCATCAAACCTAATTTTTCTTTTCATGTGTCTACCAAAAATATTAAAAATTATTCAAATCCTAAAAAATAAGAATAAAAAAATTTGTTGCACCTACTATATATAAAAGGGCTTGTGGGGTTGAGCTCACGTACACTATTTATTAAATATACACACTACGTAGTATCCAATATGGGAAGGCTAAGCCAAAATAAGATTCTAAGTGTGGTTAATTTATGCTTAATTGTTACAATTCTGAAGCCAATTTGTTGCAAGAGCCAAATCCAACAACAAAGCTCGGCTGTTTATATTTGGAGATTCAGTCTTCGATACAGGCAACAATAAGTATGTGAATCAAAATGGATATGATCCAGCTGATCACTGGCCATATGGGATGTCATTGAACTCTAATTCTTCTGGCAGATTCTCTGATGGCTATTTAGTCCCTGATTATATCGGTTGGTTTCTTTATTTACTTCTTATACTATGGCTATTTCCCCTACTTTTTTTCTGATTATTTGAATTTTATTCTTATTTATTTCATGCGTTTAGTGCTAAGGTTCAGAGGATAATAGGGTTTATAGATAATTGAGAAGATACGCCTATGTAAATAGAACTGTTAGTTAACTTAAAGAGGAAATTACATTATATGCAGAAAAACTAGAAAGTAATTATAAAAATATGGTTTTAACTCTTTTTCTCTTTTTTATTCTGCAAAACTACGGTGTTTTTAAAATTAATCACATTTTTTATTTTTAATA
>CAODLS010776952.1:0-13622 GCA_948243855.1 Flueggea neowawraea | reverse complement strand
GCTCGAAACTCGGCTCGTTCGAAGCTTGAATTTAACAAAATACATAAAATAAAATTATAAAAATAACAATAAAATTATAAATAAAACAAACCTCTTTTTTTAACATTCATTCATTTAACATCCAATGACAAAAAATTCAACATTTAAAGAAAAAAACATCATAATATTTTCATGAACACACAAAATACACATAATAATCCACAAATCCATAAAAGCAAGCCAAATTTGTCTAGATTTAAAACATGACATCAAATATTTTTCCAAAAGTACCAAAATATCAATAGATTCTTCAAGTCACCCATTCACTAGAGTTGATATTCAACAACTTCATCAGTAGAAGCATCCTACAAAATAAAATTGAAACTATTAAAACATTCGAACAATATTAATAAAAAAAATCTAAAATAACAAAAGCAAATCTAAGTGAGGACAGCGAGATGCAGTCCGTGTGGGCTGCGGGAGAGAGAGTGAGAGTGACTGAGTGAGGGAAGCAAGATGGTGAAGCCGTGAAGGCTGCGGAAAAGAGAGTGAGAGTGACTGAGTGAGGGCGGCAAGATGGTGATGGCTGTGGGAGAGAGAGTGAGAGTGATTGAGTGAGGACGGCGAGATGGTGAGGATGATGACACTGAGGGCGACAACTGGCGAGAGAGAGAGAGTGAGTGAGAGACTGAGAGTGAGAGTGGAAGGCCTGAGAACAGTGACCAGCGACAACGAGAGAGGGTTTATGAGTAGCGGCGTGAGAGAGTGAGAATGAGGAGTGATTTTGGAATTAGGGTTTGTGAAGGAGTAAAGAGTCAAGTCTGTTGGAATTAGGAAATTGGCCAAATGGGATGACTTAGTTTCAAAACTACGTAGTTTTATATAAAACTATGTAGTTTTGTGGTAAGATATTGCAAATTAAACAATATAATTACAAATATAAATGTAAATATAATTATATAAATATAAATATTGCAAAGAATTATTTATAAATATAAATATTTTTAGAAACAATAATTAAATATAATTTATTTGCAAAAAATATTACTTTAAGATAATACTTTAATTTTTGTGATAATCTAAGAAAAAAAGTGTATTATATCAAATTGCAATAGATTAAATTAGACACTTTGTTATTATGTTTCATCAAATTGCTTCTCTTTCCGTCTTCACGAGTTTATGATGTTTCATTAAATCAATTTTATTTGATTCTCATGTTAATTAAACTAAAACAACCTCTAATCTACTAAAAATGAATTATAAATATATAACATAGACTATTTAAGAAACAAAAGCATGTATTATATTATATGTACATATCATAGTATATTAAAGGTCTAGCGTATATGTCTTAATATATTATAACTTACAGAAATTTTAGGTATATACCATAATATTTTAGAGGTTTATGGGTAAATACCATAGTGGTGTACTTTTGTACATTTCAACTTAATGTTGTGTACACCATTGTATCCCTAAAATTCATATTGTATACACCTTTTTAGTCCTAAACTTTATGTTGTGTACACCTTTTTAGTCTTAACATTCATGTTGTATACACTTTTGTACGCCTAAATTTCATAAAATGTATACTTTCGTACACCAAAAAAACTCATGTTGTGTACACCTTTGTGGTCCTAAACTTCCTGTTATGTACATCATTTTAGTCTTAAAATTCCTGTTGTATACATTTTTTACACCTAAATTTCATAAAATGTATACTTTCGAATACCAAAAAAACTCATGTTGTGTATACCTTTGTAATCTTAAATTTCATATTATGTACACCTTTTTAGTCTTAAAATTCATGTTGTATATACTTTTGTAAACCTAAATTTCATAAAATGTATACTTTCGTACACTAAAAAAATAGTATATACTCTTGTACACCTAAATTTCATGTAATACAGACCTTCGTTATTCGTAGATCTAAACCTTAATTTTAAAAAAATAGTGTAGAACATGAATTTTAGAATCAATAATTTACGTTTATGTTGTTTATATCACATATTTTGATATATACATATTATTTTTCTCTAAGTAAATTGTTAAATTATTCAATTTCTAATCCCATAAATAATTTGTTCACTCATCTTAACATGAAAATATTTTGGACATTACATTATATACCAAGCAAAATAAATTATTAAATTCCAAAATTTGAAATTAATTACATATAATAAAAACATAATAAATAAAAATTATTCATATAACATTACATATTAATGACATAAAATTCTAATAAAAATATATAGTACTTAATATATATATAAGCATATACTTGAGTAAATAAGTCCAATTTCGAACTCCTATACGAGCTTCCATCGAGCCTGTTATTGACCTACTCGCGAGCTTTCGAGTCGAGCTTTGCTTGTTGGAGTTCTGCTCGTTTAGCTAATCGGGCCTTACATTTTGTTCACAAACAAGCTCGTAAATAAACGAGCAGAGCTCGAACGAACTTTTACCGAGCTCGAGCTGCTTATGAACAACTTGGTTTGTTTATAGCCCTAAATCCGACCTCACGTCCAGTCATTTTTGGTTCCGTGAGTGTGTGGGTTTGTAGTTGAATAGGGCTGTGTCTTTCTTGTCAATATGTTGTTGAAATTGGAGTTGAAAAAGAAGAAGAATGTTATGAAATCTGATGTTTAGATTGAAATTGGAACATCTAACATCTTTCATTCATGTACGCGCAAGTTCTCCAGCGTGACCCGCACCCATGAGATTGACAATGAGATCGGTTCGTCAGCAGGAGCTTCAGATTCAACCGTTAGGAGGATTTGGACGGTGAGATCGAGGCACACGCCCTTGGATATTTTAAACATTGTGAATATTTTTGTTAATTTTGGATATTGCAATTAGTATTTTGAATAATATTAATTAATATCATAAATATGATTTTCTATTTTCTAATTCATGTTTATTTATTTGCTTTAAATTTGTCTAATTTATTTCTTAAAAAATACTCACCCTTTTATTTACACAAAAATTAAAAAATAATAAATAATGTGATATTTTTATTTTTATATCCTCACTAGTATAATTATTATGGTTAGAAATATTGAAAGACTCTATTTATATTTGTTTAATTTCAAGATAATAATAAATAAAAATAGAAAATAACATAAAAAATAAAATTTATTTAAAAATGTGATAATTATTTTGAGATATTTTTTAAAAAATAATTAATTATTTTTATAGAATGGAGTGAGTATTAAATTTTTAAAAAATTAAATATTAGAATAATTCTTCTAAAATTACATAAATGTTTCAATGTACCCACGTGGTGTGAACTATTTTTAGCCAATTGTTAGAAAACAATTCATTTCCAATTGCTAGAAATTTATTTTGTCTCTATTGCCTAGAAACAGTTTGGTCGTCAGTTCCTAGAAACCAGTCAAACTCTTGCCTTTTGACGTTGACTCTGACCAGATTGTACTTTCTGGCCGAGGGCAAGAAAGCGGCCCAATTTCTACCCAAGCACGACAATTTATAACTAATCTCCAGGCCAAAAAACTCTACCAACTATTCTATAGCCAATTTTCTAGCTAAGCACGTTTAGCTAAAAAAAAAAGACTATTGGTAACAAATTTTTTTGGTAGTTATGTGTCATGATCCGATTATCGTGACAACGCGAGATGTGCGAGATACTTGCCGGTGAGCTAAAATCACAGGATGTAGGGCAACGAAAGGTGTGAATACGTGTCACAGGTATTACGTCTATCTTGAGTTAGACATGTCGACTCCATTAAGTTTGGAGAGTTTGTCGCTAATTTAAGACTTGACTAGGACGAATGACTTGCTACTTGGGCATTACACTAGTCTGGAGTTGTCCCCGCTCCCTTGATGAGCCCACGGGATGGTGAAACCAGTGAGCATCGGAGATGGACGAAGGCTTAACCTAAAAAATGCAGGAGTCTCGGGGTGCCGCACAAGTTTGTCCCTACGCTAAGACTTTGACCCGTGACATATGACTGTTTTTTTTTTGTAGTGTCTCCATCCATCGTCTCTCTTTTGTAGTGTCTCAATCCATCGTCTCTCTTACTCAAAACATAACCCTCGGACCTGATGGTTCTAACTCTAAGTTTGTAGTAAGTAAAGCCTTAGCAAGTTTTGTGAGTGAAAGAAGAAAGAGGAAATAAATACCAAACAAACATATTATGCAAAACCGACCAACTCGGACTGCTAATATGAGGGCATCGCTAATGGGAGGTTTATGGGATTATGTGGCATCCCATAAACCTCTTATTTATAATACTCTTTCATTAGGGAGAGTATCATGTTATGAACCACTTCATATTTATGAAGTGGCTCAAGAATGACAGAGTGGATACCATTTTATTTTTTTATTTTCTATTTATTTAATTATTTTTTATTTAATCTCATCTTTTATTTTGTTTCTTTTGTTAATAATTTCTTTTATCATTCTATTTATTTTATTTAACATTTAGTTATTTTTTATTTTTAATATTTGTTAACTAATATATTAAACACTACAATGTAAAAAAAATAATTTTTTATATATCCTAATAAATTGATCTCACATAATTTAACACTCAATTATATCTATAAAATTGCATTAACAAAAAATTTTGTATCTTTGTTAATCTACTATCTTGCATAATTTATTTATGTGAAATAAATATATTTGTTATTATTTATATATTGTAAATAAAATAAATGATAAGTAAAGTGATTGTTGGTCTCATAATAGAATATAATGAGAGGTTAAAGATTAGAGAGAGAGATAGTATAATGAGTGAAAGGTTAATGAGTTGCTGATGTGATAGTCTCATCAACCCTAAATAGATTAATGCATTAGAGATGCTCTGAAGGGTCGACTGCAATTTCCCCTTTCCTGAACCCGACCAGGTTGGGTTGGTCTTAGAAATTCCTCCAAATCGACCACTTGCTCTTCCTTATCTTGAATGAATTTTGGCTAGCCTAAAAAATTTGGGAGAGGATTCCTCAACTTGACGAACAAGTCATATACGACCTTCGTTGGGGTTAGGGATGGCACCAGGCTGGGCCTGGCCTATATTTTTTAAAAAATAGGGTCGGGCTTGGACTTATGATCTGGCCCGGCCCAACCCGTATATATATATTATATATTTTATATATTATATATATATAATATATAGTATATTAATATTAATTTGATGTATTATGTGTATAAATTAGAAAAAATAATATCAATTATAAATTTAAGAGTTGTTTAATATTTATTAAAGTATAATTTATATAATAAATATATATTAAATTATATTTTGATAAAAAAAATTAATATTTTGTAAAAAAACTTACCCACGGCCCTGCTCAGCCTGACCTTTTGGATGGACGGACTTGGACCACACCTCCAGCCCAGTTTATCATGTCTGGCCCGGCCCGACCAGACCTTGTCAACCGAGCTGGAGTTCCGGGCCGAACCATTCCCATCCCTACTGTCAGATCAAATAGCTACCTCATAAGGTTACTCGTAATCCACGGTCCTTGAAGTCGTTCGCGTGGACGTTTGCTCAACGTTTTTATTGTTATTTTATTAAAGTCCTCAGTTCATAGTCCCACAGTTTTTTCATCCGTAACTCAGGGGCTACTTTAAGTCTCGCGATACGCCTACTCAACTTTCTACTAAACACAATTTTATTTTAATCCTCCAACTTTTATCTACTACTTCGTTTAATACTTTCTACCATAAATTCATTAAAATAAAAATAGTTCATTCAAATAAAAATAATTCGTTAAAATAAAAATATTACATTAAAATAAAAATTACCAAAAGGATTATTTTGTGAAAAAAGATTGGACGTAAAATTTTGAAAATTACCAAAATTAGAAAGTGTGGGTTGATATGAAAATGAGAAAAATGAAGCGGTGAGATTGAATTGATAGTTTGTGAAAGAGGAAAAATTTGATGGATTATTTTGAGAATATTGGTAGTTGGCAAAATTTGATAGATTATTTTGAGAGGAGGATTGAGTATTTTCATTGTTGGAATCTATAATTTTGGGGAAAAAAAATTGGAGTGGGAGTAATTTAAGAGTATAGAGAGAAATTTTAAGAGTTGTGAGAGTTTGGAGGAGAGAAATGAGTGTTTGAAGTAAATAAATGATAGAAAAAAATGTGTTTAGGGGGTATTTATAGAAAAATTGATAAAACTAGTCGTCATAGTCCAAAAAGGTAATTTTCAGCTCCAACGATACTCCAATGGTAATATTACTATTAGATTAAATCTGACCGTTAGATCAAAACGATCCAACGATTAAATTTTAATTTTTAAATATATATATATTTATATATACCTCACGCCTGACATATGTAGTCTATCCCCTCGCATAAGGATGAGTTATCGCGTCCCCTTGCACGGGCTACGAACGGGGACAACCAGTCTAATCCAGATAAGAAATAAACCTTCACAACTTGACTAGAACCCTTTACAAGCCGACTTCAATCTTTAATTGTCAAATCAAAGAATAATATACACAAAGAAATCACGATCACACTACCGCAACCCCGGATATGACGACAAAAACCTATGTAGCCTCCGGAGATCAGACAAGAAAAACAGGCTGAAGTTGTGATGGCGGCGGCAGCAAGAAATCAAATGGGTATGAGACGGGAAGAGCGTTTGTGTGTGGCGGGTAACAAATCGGATGGGACCGAAACAGAGAACTGAAAGTTTTTGTGCGTGATAAAGGCAGCGTTTCGTGGATAAAGATACTAATCGGAGCCGCTGGAATGGGAGGATTCACCGTGTTAATGACTTGGTATATTTCTTTGCAGTGTTCCGCCGTGCGAGCAGTATTAAGTTTAATTTCCATTTCACAGAGTTGCAGACAAGTTGAAAGAGATAATAAGAGTGTGCCGATTCTGATGCAGTTGCTCGACCCAAGTCCGCTGAACATTGCAAATAAGTATGTGGTGTCGTGCCTCGCGTCACTCTCGTCAAGCAAGAAATGCAATAAGCTGATGATCTCGTATGGAGCCAAGAAGCAACTCGAGCGGCTAGAAAGTGAGAAATTAAGAACTTTGCTCAGCAGGAGATAGATACAGAAAGCAAAAGTATCTTTATTTGTATAATGAAGTTTTCTCCGCCAGAATCTGATCTGATCAATGTTTCATTGTCTGTATGATACAAAGTAACAAATGATGAACTTTAGCACACACAAACTTGTGCTAACCAATGGAATCAATGCTGTATTTATGTAAGTATAAAAGATTCCTCTGCTTTATAAAAGATTCCTCTGCTTTCTTCTGGGTTTCATGATCTTTTTCTGTACGGACAACTTGCTGCATAATCTTTATTTTTCTAGTCTCTCCTTGCACTTTCTTTTATCAAATTGATGATACAATAAGCTGTTACAAAATGCATTTTTGAATGGTGAACTCTACTAGGTTCTGCCATTCTTCTTCTTTACTTTATTTCCACTTATAATCATATGTTTAGTTGTTCCTTGTTTGAATTTTGATTCAAGATTGTCACATACACGATCATATATAAAGCTATGAAACTGAAATTTTACTGGATCTTCATCACAAATATCCAGTTGTTAATGCTTTCCACATTGCTGATGAAAGTATGACTAGGATTGGCACTGGAAGACAAATCCCAAATGAATTTCTGGGATGAAAACTTCAATAAAGGATTAACCTAATAATTATTTGAACCAAATAATTATTCTACTTTTCATTATTGCTTTGTAATTTGAAGAGATTAATGACATCATCACTGAAGATAATGTTGGTTACTGGAGTGAGGTCTATGACTCCATTTCCCCACAACTCCATAAGGACCATCTCTGTGGCCTGAACATCAACTGCAACACCTCGTATTTGTTATTGTGTTTGTTACTTTTCACTTATATTCTTTCAAACCATTTTTTCCAAGCTGTATTTTTTAATGATATAACAATATATAGTGGCGGAGCAAAAAATCTGGTTAAATAGGGGTCAAAATTGCTTAACCAGATTTCTTACTCAACGATGTATACAAATATATATATATATATATAATAAAAAATTAAAATAAAAACATCTGCCTAATTCAAATCTATTCTAACAAAATTTAAATCTATTCAATCACAAATTCAAATCATCAAAAAAAAATAATTTGAATTGCTCTGCCTTAAATAAACAGCATGCGATCCACCCAAAATCTTCTTCAAATGCTGTTGCAATTGACAACAATACAAATTTATGGAGCCTCGCTACCAAATAAGCAAAATAACAACATAAATTTAGCTCAAGCCTTTCTTGAAGAACGTTATTTCTTGATCTGAGATTCATTTAGAATTAGATTCACTAAACAATTTTTTTAAATGAAAAAAATATAATTATGCTCAATGGCTAAGGATTTGAGCTCTCTCAACTGAGCTATTATGACAGAACTAACAGGCCACTTTAGTCAAAACTCATTTTGAAAGAGAGAAAAAGAAAACAAAGCAGAAAAAAGAAAGAAAGAAAGATAGCTTCCAGAACACAAATGACAATTTTGATACATGAAGAGAGCAACAGTCTCTACCATTTGTGGCAAGTCTATTATTAAAATGGAAATTACATTTACATCCCTGTATTTTGTCGAATCTGCGATTGCGTCTCTGTGTTTTCAAAAGAATGTGATTTCGTCCTCGGCTTTAAACGTCGTCAGACAGAGTTGACGGAAAATTTTATAAGACAAGTTTAGCCCTTTGGCTAGTCATATACATTAGACGCATCGGATTTTTGTTTCCCTCTATTTTTTTCATAGAAGACGTCTCTACTATACTCTTTATTACTCTTCATTTAATGTGCCACTAACATCTCACATTGATTTAGAAGTTGCTTTGGAGAGAATCCCAATTTGAAAGCCTAAATTGAATCAGTAACCAACACTGAGCAAACCCGAATACGAAAACCCAGAGGATCAAGGTTCATACGGTGGTCGTTTGGGCTTGTTTAGTGAATAAAACGACGAGAGAAGTGTGGGAAGATCGAGACCCACCCACTTGTCGAGAAGAGCAAGATTTACAAAAGAGAGCCAAGTTCAGAGTTGGCCTAGGACATTGCAAAGGTTTGTACCATTGTGTCCACTATAATGTATGTTTGTATGAGATTGTTGGTTTAGTAGTTAGGTTTAATTTTGATGAATTACTTTGTTATGGCAGATGAGGATTAATTTTGATGTGTTGTTTTGTTATGGCATATGAGGATTACAGTGCACACAATCACATTTATATACAATTTCGTTGAGGTAGCAGTGGAAAATATCGACGAGGACAAGTACTCATTCTTGGACCTATTTGGTGACTTTTTTTGTTCCTTCCCCAACATTCCTCCAGGTTTTGTACTGACTTTCACATGTGATAGGGGTTTTGCTATTGAAAACGATAGGGATATAATGTGCTTATTTGATAGTTATAGGTTTGAATTGAACATTCCTATTTTGGTTGAAGTTATTGGTGAACCGTTGGATAAGTGGGAGGGTGTAGCTAATAATGATGCTGCGGAAGTTATTGATCCAACCAACACCAAACACAAGAACAACCCCATACTGAAGTGCACACCCACGCCCAGACTGAACCAATCTTTGACACCCAAACCGAAACAATCACACAAACAGCAACCTAGACCGCAACTGAAACACGAGTCCAAACTGAAACACAACAAGATGCCCCATCTGAAGGGGATTGTGATGATGACAGTGAGGAGGAGTCTGGTCATCATGCCAATGCTCTGTGGGGTATTCGAGGAGATATTTTCAAAGGGAAAGTTGATGAAAATTTTGAATTTTATGAATGGTTGTTGTTCAGTGATGTGAAGCACATAAGAGAGGTTGTCAAGGACTATGCTACCAAGGGGATTATTGGAGAATTTTTGGTCAATGAGTGGATAGCAAAAGAGACTTGAAATGAGATGAGAGAAATCAACACCAAGAATTTAGAGTGGTTCGACCAACCTTGCCTATGTCCACTACCTAAGTCTCACTACTTAGGATTTCCACTATAACGGAGATTGATTTCGGCTCAATCCAACAAAGCCAATACAACGAGGTTGATTTTTTCTCAATACCTCCAAGGCCTACACAATGTTGTTTTCCTTAGGTTCACAACAAACATCTCTATAATGTTGTTTTCTATAGGCTTACAACAAACCTCTACAATGTTATTTTTTATAGGCTTACAACAAACCTTTCTCACACTCTCAAAGTATATACAAATTGTTTACAACAGATGAAGCTCTATACTAGAGGTGGATATTTGAGTTTGATGCTTGAACTTTGATCTCTAGCTTGATTGGTTGTTTTTCTTGGTTGGAATTGATAGGAAATTTGGCACAATGAATTCTGAGGTTGTTCAACACGTTTTTGCCCTTCTCTTGATGTATTTATAGCATTCTCATGCCATATGACCGTTGCTTTGAAGAAACTAGCCGTTAGAGTGCATTTAATGCTTCTGCAGCTTTCTGTGACTTAGTTAACGTACGTTGCCTTTACAAGATGTATGTTGATCTTACTGCATTTCTAGATAATGTGCGTTGCAATAATCGTGAAGTACGTTGATCATGTCGACTTCCTAGATGACGTACGTTGACTTTCCTCTGCGTACGTTGTGATCCTTCATTACGTGCATTGTACATATATGACGTACGTTGTGCTTAGTCTGGAACAATCCAGTAGCCTCTGTTTTCTTCCCGTGCCACATCTACGTACTTTGTAATTTCTCGACGTACATTGGTGTTCAATGACGTACGTTGTGGATTTGTAAGACGTACGTTGAGCGTGCTATTTTCCAGATAGTGTACTTCATATCATCTGTAACGTACGTTGCTACTTTGCAAAGCTTTGATTTGCAACTCTAAGCTTTCCAAGGTATTTAACTTCAAGTCAAATATTTTGTTCATCATCAAAACCTTTTGTACATCATCAAAACATAAAGGGAACTTAATGTTGATCACCCATGATCCAACATATTACTCCAAAAGGTGTGCCTAATATGAAAATTTTCTAAGAAACAAATTGAAGGAGGATGAGAAGAAGAAAAAGAAGAGAATAGATGATAGTTCTTCTTCTAGTGATGATGGTGATCCCCCAGCGTACTTGTGCCTTTCGGCACATTAGGCACTCCAAAATCCTTCATCTTTTAATTTTCATGCACTTCTTGTTGATTGTTTATACTTGCATGAGTTTTTTTAAAACGAAATTGATGATTTGTTAAACTGTTTGAATTGGACATTAGTTCAATGTAAATAGGGGGAGAATAGATGTTTTTGAAACTATGCACAAATTATTTTTGATAGGGGGAGCTTAATCTTGTTTATGTTTAGATTTTTTTTTTACTATGATATTGCTTCTATCCTCTCTTAATATTGTCATTTTTTATTGACATCAAAAAAAGGGGAGAGAAATTATAGAAATAAATAATTTTTTATGTGCATAATCATAGGAGGAGAGATATCAAGATATAAAATGATAGGGGAGAATTTTGCAAATGAATTTCAAGGTAATTTTTAAGCAAAGAAAAAAGGGCGAGATTTTTTTTTTAAATGGCACTTTGAAAATATATATTGGAAAACTTGAGTTATATGATTTTTTGACTAAGAATTTTATTTAGGACAAGGCTTCATGCCTTGATCAAATTTGTGTCAAAACATCATAGGTACAAACTTGGGAGAATTCATTTCTTCTTAAGTTATGTCATCAATCAAAAAATGGGAGATTGTTGAACTAAGGGTGTTCACATTTGATTCATTCTATGTTTTGATTAATGAACATGTCAGGTTATTCAGTGCTTGTGGCATTAGATTGTCGGCGCGCAGTGAGCCATCTAGTTCAATAACGAGTGCCCTTTTGCTCGAGCCCTAGTATGTCAGTTCAGTAGATGCTTTACACCGGATTTCTTGTGGGCTATGTTATATAAGAATGTTTTGGTTAATGATGATATTTTTCAAGTTTAGGTGTTGTTGAGCCCCTGGAAAAATGTGTAACTCGAGCAATCAATGGGAGTTACTCGAGTGACCTGGGGTCTAGCTAACTCAAGTAGACCAATTCTGTTACTCGAGTTAGATAAGGCTTAGCTAACTCAAGTAAGCCTTTGTGTAACTCGAGTTACACAAATGCTTACTCGAGTTAGCAATGTTCCCAGGATCATCTGTGGGAAAATTTAACTCAAGTAAACGGAGCGGTAACTCGAGTTAGCCATGTTAAATGCTAAAACAATGTGTTTTGGGCTGGTGGTTTATAAATACCCCCATACCCGACTTCCTTCGGCCATTTACCACCATTTTCACTATTTTCACTCCCAAATTCATCTCTTTTCCTCTCCCATTGTCCCCATTGTTCCCATTTCAATTGGTACTGTAAGAACTGGTCTTTAATCTCTTATTTTCTTCATTTTCATGCTTGAAATTCAAATTGAACGGTTGGTGGTGATGGGTGACTGTTTTGAGAGCGTGGGTCGGATTTGATGATTTATATGGCAATGTGAGTTAAATCTTGTTTGTTTATGGTAGATCAATGTTAGAAATACTTAGATTTAGCTTGGGTTTTCAAATGCCATTTTTTAATGGGTTATATTTGGTTTGAAAATTAGGAGATTTATTGATGGTTGATTTTTTTATGGAATGGATCATGGATTCGTGTAACTGAGGTTAGCTTGAAGTGATTTAAGTGTTTTGGAAAGATGGGTATCAGTCGATATGCATTTTGTAACATTTTTGAACAATTTTTTGTCTCAAGGGCTTAAATGTAATATTTTGAATATTTGAGGTCTAGAAATTGATTATGAATTATTGGGAGGACTGATTTGTAATTTTCTAAAAGTTTGGGAACTAAACTGTAATTTGTCAAGGTCTTAAGAGTGAAATTTGGATAAAATATATGACTAAACTGTAATTTTACATCGAGGTTTGATTTTTGACGAGAGTGTTAGAAGTTTATTCGCAATAGAATTTTCAACGTCCATTTTGGTTTAGGCCTGCATTTGCATATAATGCATACAGTATTGCCACAGTACAAATATCACATTTTGACTTTGTCTGATATTTTTGTTTCAGCTCTGTGTTCGTGCTAGAGAGATTAGTCGCCTACCAGTAGAGCGTGACTGGACCATTTAACTTGGACATCTAGGTGAATGTGTGTAATATCTGGTATTTTTTGATTAATTTTTGGTAACTTTTTCCAATTAATTTGGAAAATAATTACGTTGGAAAATTTAATTTTTGTGTTTTAAATGTTAATTGGGAGATTAATAAAGTTTTGAGGTGAATGTTGGAATTCGCGGCTAAAATATGACATTCATATACATTCATGGCAGCGGATATAACAAAAAGTTAATGCCTTGAATTCCCCCAAGGACCCATGCATATCAACATATATAATTAAGGTTAGAAAATTTACCTTTCACCGAGGCACGATCGATCGGTTGTATGAAACGTTGGTGTAACTCTTTGCACCAAAACCCAAATCACCTTTGAGGAATCACGTTGCTTTTGCGCGAACGTGGCTACAAGTATCCACACGAACGAACTTACCTTGGAATGATCACGGTGTACTAGCACCCTTTTAGAATCACTATTCTAAAACTCACAAAACTTATTTTCTCTCTTTGAATTGTGATGCTCACAAATTCGGCAATGCCTTGATTAAGGCTTAAGAGAATTCGGCCAAGGGATGA
>CAODLS010776911.1:0-20036 GCA_948243855.1 Flueggea neowawraea | reverse complement strand
TTCTGTAAAAAAAATTCAGTATTATTTTGAGGATAGGTTTGACCTTGTGAAGTTCATCAAGGTGGTGCAACAAGCAGGACTTTATGTTCATCTCCGGATTGGCCCTTACGTTTGTGCAGAGTGGAATTTTGGGTAAACATTGATGTTTCTGATTATAGTGTAGCTTTAAAACAGAGTGAGAAAAACTGAAATTTAGTCAATGCTTGGAGTTTTTGAGATTTTATATTCACATACTCTGTTTCTTTCTCTGTTTCTGGTTCAGGGGTTTTCCAGTTTGGCTCAAATATGTTCCTGGTATTGCTTTTAGAACCGATAATGAACCTTTCAAGGTTGGAAATTGGAAATTTCATTTTCATTCTGAAAACCCATTGGGTTTTCAAAATATACGGCTAATTTCAATGTCATGTTTGATGAGTTTTTGTTTTAATAAATTCAATGAAGGCGGCAATGCAAAAATTCACAGAGAAGATTGTCCAAATGATGAAGGCAGAGAAGTTGTTTGAAACTCAAGGAGGTCCGATAATTTTTCCTTAGGTACCATTTTTACACCATGTTTATAATAATTGGTTTTAGTTGAAATTACGATTCAATTTAGTTTTGATCTTGAGCTGGTCCATTTATGAAACCTAATTACAGTTTTGTTGGAATGGATAAGACAATTAAGATATTCTAATATATAGTTTTGTCATCATTCCAGAAAAGGGTTATAATTGTTATTTGGTGCTGCTTATTTTTCTCTTTTTTTCAACTTATTTTGATGTTTTGGTGCTCTGGGGTAGTTCCATTGATTTACCTCTCTTCTAATATGTAATTAGTGCCAAATGTTCCTTATTTTACTAAATAATCTGTAATTCATTACCTTGATATAAACTTCTACTTCTAATATAATTTTCCATCTAATCAGTACGTTATCATTCAAATTAGCAGTCATAGATTCTCTCCTTACTGACTCGGTTCAATTTAATTGAACATAAAAGCTGTTCAATGTTCTTATTGCTTGTTATAATTTTGTAATGCTATTTAGGTACTGATGTATTTTGCTTTGTGCATTTTAACTATATTATTACATTTATTATGCTTGTATTTCCCTTGTACAGGGATTAGGTGGAATCGTGTTTTAGTCTGGAATTATTTACATAAGAATTTTTTTTTTCAAACTAATTATCTATTAGTTGTTGTACTAGGGATTAAATTGAGTTTTTAACAGATTGGTAATTTTCTTGTACTTCTATTGCATTGAATTCATATTAATAACATAATCTCCTTTTGATTCAATTTTCAATTTTGATTCATTTTTAAATGAGCTAACAAATGAACAAGTAATTGTAGAGATAATTTAGAGTATTGATGAATAAATAAATTTTAGAGAATTTTATTATTAAATAGTTGAAAATTATTAATCGTTATCTTAATAAAATCCAGAATGATTAAATTTTTTCTTAGTTTAATTTACCAAATTGAATTATAATTTATTTTAATTTTATTTTAATTTGCAAAAATAAATCCATGTCGTACACAAAATGAAGGCATGAAAGAATAAAGTTGATAGGTGTTCAAAGTCATACACAAGTGTTTAAAGGTCTTTATAAAGTTGTAACCATTTGCCTTTGTAAAGTAAATATAGAAATTAATATCAATTCTCATCATTTCAATCCAAAATTAGTTTATTTACAATTTTTGTACACTTTTTGTCCACATAAAATTTGTTAGAGGACGTCTTACTTCCTTTGAGTCTGGACTCCACCACTAAGCATATATAGCCTTCAAGTTACTGTAAGCTACTCATCAAGAAAAGTTTGTAGAGAAATTTGTAAAGGTCTAAGATTCAACTAGCGTTGTTTGAAACTTTGCACCAAGCTATTAAGATGGCTTATTATATTTTGTAAGATGATTCTAGCATAAATAACTAAATTAGTAAGAGAAAATTAGTACTTAAAGCAACTAGCAAAGATTCACTGAGTATATATAGCCTTCAAGCTTGAGCAAATTGTCAAGAAAAATTTGTAAAGAGGAACTTGTAAAGACCCAATTTTTACACTTCTATTAATAATGGTATTGTGAATTGGCTTTAATGAATTTAATGAAATTTTCTATGTGTAATACGTAACTAAAGCAGATGTGTGTCATTCCATTTTTAATAAGTTTTGAGTTCATTTTGTGTTCAATCTACTTAATTAAAGGAGTGAGCAAAACTAAATTTAAACATTTATAGAGGTGTAATAAGATAAAAACATTATTAAAAAATAGTATTTAAACCTTTGAACAAAGATTCTACTAGTGTTCACAGGTATTCAAAGGTGTACAAAGATATTCAAAAATGTACAGAAGTGTACATAGGCATTCAAAGGTACTCGTAGATGTTCATATATTCTAAACTCTATTCTAAACTCGATTAAAGTACTTCTGAGTTGTAATATACTCTAAACTTTATACCTTACATTTAATATCTTATACTATATTACTTGTTTGTAAGATGATTTTTGCATAATTAATGTTGCCTAAAACCTTTCACCAGGTTATTAAGATAGATTATCGTATTTGTAATTAGATTCTCGCATAACTTATTTGCATGTATGACAATAAATTTATTCACTTGTTAATTCTTATATGATTTATATTGCTAACTCATCTACTCATAATATCAAGAAGATTTTTTATGTGTTGACATGGCTAGTTTAAATTACATGTAACAACAAATTTTTTTAACGTTTCAACAAGAATGAAATTTTTCTACTTTTAGAGATACATTGTTGTCATTTGGATATTTGGCGACAAATATTTTTTGCTCCTAAAACTCTACAATTTACGTAATTTTATTTATTTTTCTTAAATTTAGAATATTATGTAGAAGGTAAAAAATTTAAGTAAAAGTTACTCAAATTAAGTAAAAAATAATTGAATTAAGTAATTTACCCTTTACTAAATATTTTTTTAACTTTACTTAATATTGGATAATTCTGTAAAAGGCACAAGAATTTGGTAAAAGTTTGTAAGATTAAGTAAAAGTTTATAAAATTAAATAATTTTGTAATTACTTAATTTTTTTTATTTTTACTTAATCTTTAAAAATTTTGTAAAATGAAAAAAATTAAGTAAATTTTTTTAACATTAAGTAAAAGTTAATTACATTAAGTAACTCATATGTTACTTAATTTTTTTGTATTTTACTCAATTTTACAAAATTCAGTAAAAGATATAAAATTAAGTAAAAGTTCCTTACATTTAGTAAAAGTTCATTAAATTAAGTAATCTACCTTTTACTTAATATTTTCTACTTTTACCTAATTTTATGAAATTCTATAAACAGTAAGAAAATTAAGTAAAAGTATCTTCCATTTAGTAAAAGGCACCTTAATTAAATAATCTACCTTTTACTTAATTTATTCATGTTTTACTCAATTTTTCAAAATTATTTAAAAGGTCAAAATATTAAGTAAATATTTTTCTTATTTAGTAAAAGGTGTTTAAATTAGGTAATCCACCAATTATTTAACTATTTTTACTTTTACTTATTTTTTTGCAATTCAGTAAAAGAAAAAAACATTATGTAAAAATTATCGAAATTAAGTAAAAAGTCATCAAATTAAGTAAGTAGCCAGTTACTAATTTTTTTTACCTTTACTTAATTTTTAAAAATTATGTAAAAGCTAAAAGTATTAAGTAAAAATTTTCGCGATTAAGTAAAAGTACTAGAAATTAAATAACTTGTCAGTTACTTAATTTTTTTCTCTTTTACTTAATTTTACGAAATTTGGTAACAAGACAACTCATTAAGTAAAAGAACTTAGCATATGTAAAAGTTCAAAAACTTAAGTAACTTGTTAGTTACATAATTTTTTAACTTTTACTTAATTTTCAAAAATTCTGTAAACGGTAAAAAACATTAAGTAAAAGATATCAACATTATATAAAAGAGAAAATTATTAAGTAATTGACAAATTATTTAATTTCTACTACTTTTACTAAATTTGGTCAGATTTAGTAACTGAAAGAGTATACAACCAACGGCTCAGATTCGTTTTGCTATATCTAATGATCAATATTTATTGCCTGATACAGGTCATATTAGGGGGGACTGACCATAGAAGTCCCCTCACACGGTACTCATATAATATATCTTTTGTGTATATTTATCTGTGTTAATTATAGTCTACTTGGTGTTTGCTGGATTTGTTATTTTTTTTAAGAGATTTTCTTTTGGAATAGTTGTTTATTATTTCTCGGAATACGGAAATTTTTTGTTATTTTTATGTTTGGCCAATGAGGGTTTCATATTTTGAAGTTGATGGTGTTTTACTGATTTGCAGGAAGTTATGGGTAAGGAGAAAGAAGACGAAGTTATCAGCAAAACTTCCACCAGAGATAGATGAAGTGCCGCTCTTTTACACGGACATGATGCCACTTCTTGTAAGAAATTCTTTTTCATCGATTCATTCTTTGTCCCTTTGAGTAGGCATTGATTTGTGAAATTATGAAATGTTAGTAATTCTTTTTTATTTAACTTAAGTACATAATTTGGTTATGTGGTGCAATTGGTAGGCCGATGAAGGACCAAATATTGGTGAGGATGCATTTGTATGGCTTGGATCATTGGTTCCACTGGCTGCTGACGTTGTTAATGGGAGGTTTACATTTGAACTCTAACAGCGCCGACAGGAAACCTGCTCTTTCTACCTGCATATGACAAGTTCTTGAAGGAAATCGACAGGTAATTCATCTTTACTCAATCGAGATTGAACATTGGTGTACTAATCTCGTTAGTCTTAGTATTTCAATCTGCAAAATACCAGCTGAAGAAACAAACATGGTCGAAATTGGTCTAAAATTGAAAATGCTGTGAATTGGAGAAGAATGGAAGGCATGACTGCATGTTCGGATTGCAGATTTGATTTAGACCAGAATTCTTGAGATCAGAACTCTGTTATCCCATTTGTAAAAGCTATAATTTTTTTGCCGACATGATTGATAGAAAAAGTATATAATTTATTTCTGTAATGACTCGTCTGTGAATTTTATGTTAAACAAGCAACATTCTATATCAGATAAGGGCAAGAATTCTGCCTGTCTTATGTTGTTATGCGAGAAAGCAATTGATTAAGAGTGTAGTATTTTGAAGGCCTTGTTCTCATCTATTGTAGTTTTTGTGTGGATGGTTCATTGTATTTATAGATGGATAAAGCACTTGCAAAAACAAGCAAAGCCGAAAGGAATGGAGCTTGCAGATGATGAATTTATATTGCACGTTGAAGGTACCGTCGGCACCCAGAGGGTAGGCCGGCATATTGGAGGAACAAGTTGGCCTGGTACATTTGACTCTTTCTTTGTTTCTTCTGTTATATATCTGCATGAACTGTATAAGCACAACAAGTAGCACCTTATACTTTCTTCGACGGTGGGTTATATTTCGCGTGAAGTACGTTTTTAATTGCAGGCAGGCTTACGTTAACCAACTATGCACTCTATTTTGAGGCTTCGGGAGTGTTAACATACGAGGATGCACTTAAGAATGATCTTTCAAAGAATGTAGAACATACTGTCAAGCCAGGTGCTACAGGTCCTTGGGGTGCTCCGCTCTTTGATAAGGCTATCATTTACGAGTCTCCTGAACTGTGAGTTAACTGAGCATATAAAAATTTAGTATCATAAAAAAATCTTATAAAACCCATTTTCGAATTTTTTTGTTGTAATACTAATCTAAGACATTATGGGAAAATGTCTTCCTTCAAAATGTTTCTGTAGTAAATGACATATTGAATGGACTAAGGACTTGCTTTGTGCTGCATAATTTAGTATCAGCTTCTTCGTGCATTCTGCATTACCACAAGAATTTCACATTGGGGAACCTTGCGGGTACAAATCTTGCTTTTTTATTTTCTGTTAAATGAATGATTTCCTCATTTTGTAGATCAGAAGGAATTGTGCTGGAGTTTCCTGAGATGACCAGCTCGACCAGACGAGATCATTGGTTAGCACTAATTAAAGAGGTTATATTAATTGAAATACAAAGTGGAGTCCCCACTAGAAGCATGGGAGACGAATGCAAGAACAATCTTAGGAATCATAAGGCTCCATGCAGCAAGAGAAATGCTTCGGATATCACTGCCATCTCCAACGAAGTTCTTGATTTTTTCCTTGTTTGATGAGTTGCCTAAGGGAGATATTGTGCTAGGAGAGCTAGCTGAGAACTTAAAGAAAGTTGACAGTGGACATTCATGCAGCGGCAGCTCAATTCTAAGAAGCATGTACATGTCTGAGTCATTTGTGCCTAGCTCGGAAGTTAAAGAAGCAGAGAAGGAATGCACAATCTTAAGTCATCAAGAAAATATTCATCCGTCACTGGAGAATGCAATTAATCAATCTAGAGAGGAATCAAAGCAAGCTGAGATTGCCAAAGCTACTACTGAGGATTTGAAAGAGAAAGGGGTTGCTGAAAATGCAGCTATTCTTGTTGTAAGTTGAAAACATCACAGCAGTGCACAGATTAATCCTCCTGTAATGCCTTTTTTTTACCATCCTTAGAAATTGGCTCTTGTTTTAGTGTTAATCAAGCAAATGTTGGTATGTCGCATTTTTCATTGTTAGCAATTACTGAACTTGTCATGATACACCTATGTCAGTTTATATTCTGTTTACACGCCAAGGGGAAAATCACAATATAAACACCTCATTTGACTTTATATTGTAGGAATTGCTAAAACCACTTCTAGTTACAGTACCCTTGTTTCGAAAAGTCATTTCATGGGAAAGACCAGCACTCACCATCACAGTGACTTCTGTATTCTTGCGGTCATATACAAGTAAGTAGTTTTTACCATCAGGTTTCAATAATCTAGCCTTTCAAACTATGATCGCGACTGATCAATGTGTTCTAATCCAGGGAGTGGGTTGGCCAGGCTATAGCTGCTTGTTTGTTGTGGTCCATATTTCAGATGCTTAAGGCTAGACGAGAAAGAGTTCAAGATAAATACAATGAAATAGTTATCTGCACTGGTGCAGATCAGAGGTCTACGATGGATAGCATTGTATCAGCACAGTTTGGATTGAGAACTGTTTATGAGATAACACAGACAGCAAATATAACAATACTGAAATTCTGGTCCATTATGTGCTCAAAATCCCGCAAGGTTTGTAAATATATTCTGGTCCATTATTACAATTAATAGGCTCCTGGAGCAATGGTGCAGGTTCAAAAGAAGCTGAACAAAGGTTTTGGGGCACTGCTAGGAAGACCAACAGCCAAGAAAAGACCTAATGTGGATAAAAATGTGAGTGTAATCCAACTAAACTGCTAAATCCTTGTCTATTTTTGTTTCATTGTTTATGTAGGTGTTTCAACTTGACTGGGACTTGACATAGTGAGACAACTTTCCTTAAGCTACCCAAGTAGCAACTGTGTTGTCATTCACTATTTAGACTTCCTTACTTTAAACGTTCCACATTTTATGAATCGGCTTTATGCTCATTTGAAGTCTATACTCTCTTTGGATGATATATAACGTCTGAAGAAGGTGAATAATACTTCCAAGACTTCTCATGTTTGACTTGGTTTATAATTAAAGAAGAGCAATGGACAATTAGTATTTCACTCAGCACAAAGCCTTGTGCTTAGTTTTTGACTCGTGATGCCAAATTGTCAAATCAATTACCAACTAATAGCAATCTATCGCAGCCTTTTTACTAATAGCAATCTTTTGCGGCATTTTATTTCTTTTTGTTTTTCCTTTAATATTCTTCTCAATTGAAATTCTTTAAACACTATCGGGAAGCATCTCATGCACTGATTCAACCAATATTTTTCTTTGATTTTTTTTCCTCACTAATAAGAGAAGGGGAAGGGAGGCTTTTCCCTGAATCTTACTGAAGTTCTGCAGTCTTCCTAAAAGGTGTTTTACATGTGACTTTACCTGCTTGTTGCTCTTTAATCTGCATCTTCTTCTTTTTTTTTTCCAAAAAAAAATTGTCTCAGTTTAGATGTCATCCATTGTTTTTCTATACATATTTGAAGTCCTATTTCAGATATTTTGGTTAAATCTTTTTTCCTCATCAATGTTTCAGGACAAGGAAGATTCCAAATTGGAAAAGATTAGATCCTCGGTGAACCTTCCATTTCACTCATTTTTGGGAAGGACTGAGCCAGCAAAACCTGTTGCTGAAGAGCCCACCAAAGTTCGTGAAATTCAAAAGCCAGAAGAACCCACTACTACCACTGCTACAGATTCCAGTTCGAAAGAGATAATAGTTCTGGACGATGAACTAGACAGTGATGATTCTGAACCCACAAGAAGGGATGACAAAACCAAAGTTCCGGATATTCCTCGGACTGAAGAACCCGTACCAGCCACTGGTTCTGGTTTAGAGGATATAATAATCTTGGATGATGAACTAGACGGTGATGATGTAGATAATATCCAAAGTGACGGTAAATCCAAGGGTTCGGCTCCTGAAGTGAATGAGGAAGACGAGTCTCTCTCTCTCCGACTTGTCAACAAGCTTCGAGAAGTGTTTCCAGTCTACTAACCAAAACAAGAAACCAACCAATAAAAAATCCCAAGAACCGAGCGGCCTTGTTCAGTTTAAGCCATTTAACTTCGCTGCTGCTATAGGTATGGTTAAATTTGGAAAAGATCGAGCAGATGAATCTGAAGCACAAATCGGAAAAAATGATTCTGCGGGTAGAAGAAAGAATGCAGCTAAAGATCGAGCTAAGAAAGATGATGGAACGAGAGAGTTTTTACCTGCCAGAAGACGCCAGGCTTTTCCGGCAAGTGGGAACAGGAGTGCAACTTTCCGGTGAATCAGTTTCTGTAGAAAGCCTGAAATGAAAGAATTTTGTATTTAGGTTAGTATTTTTAAATATCTCGGGTATAGCATATCATATAGAATTATATTTACTGTATTTCAATATATTAATTATAGTCGATGTCCTTTATATTTCTGAAAGTTACCATAATTGATTTGGTGAAAATTTGAAAGTACCCAATTTTATCAACAATCTATTGGTGCAGTGGGTGGATTACCTGTTAAAAGAATCTGTCAAAAGTGTAGGTTTTCAAACCATGGAGGAGACATTTGTTTAAAAAGAAATTGTTATTCCTCTAATTGTTAAGATGGTTATCCATTTTGCTTTTAAAAAATTACCCAATTTTCTAACTGGTTTATTTACTAATATCTGTTTATGAGTTTAAGTTGTAAAAATCTTTTTTTTTTTATTGATCATGGGTCTTAAAAGAGTAGACTCATCTCCTCCAATCTTTTAAGTTCGTAAATTATTGAATTAACCCTTTTCGTATTAATGCTATGATTTGAAGATAAGGCCTTGTAATCTTAGTTTTGAAAAACTTAGGCTATGTTTAGTTTAGAGTTAAGGAGACGGTTTTTTGTTTTTTAGTTTTTGAAAGTCGAAAATATCTAAAAAAATATATTTATTAATAAAAAAATTTTAACAAATTTTTCATTTCCTTATTTCTCTTTTTTAATTTTTTAAAAATAATGAAATTTTTTTTCGACTAATTAAGGCCCTTATAGTCAGATTTCTAAACGTTAAGCATTGAACTTTTAATTTTGTATATAAATTACTCACCAACAGGAATATTAACACCACAAAAGAGTGCTGGACAAACGACGTCGCATAAGGTTGCGGACGTGGCGCATTTTCATTGGCCAGACTATGTGTAATGAAATGAAGAAGAAAATTAACTTACCGATTTCTTTTCCAGAAAGTACCCTTGCTAAACAAAATAATCCTTCTGCATTCTCCAAATTCCGAACAAGAAAACGCAGAACTCAGCAGTCTGCCCACCAAACGCACGATCCGGCGCCGTTTCGAAGCATCCGTACAGGAATAATGGCAATGGAAGGAGGAGGAGGGGGAGGAACACTGTCGGAAATATACGGGAGCGCGAAGAAACTGTTACTGAGAGCAAGAGACGGGATCGAGAGGTTAGAGAGACTAGAGACTTCATCGACGTCGTCTACCGGAGGATTGGACTTGCCGGAACTCTCTTTTGCTATCAAGAAAGACATCTCTCAGATCCAATCTTACTGCGCCAACATGGACCAGCTCTGGCGTTCCGTCCCCGCCAAATCGCAGCGCGATCTCTGGAAACGGTAATTGTATATGTTGTTATGACTTATTTCAAGAATTGATTTGAATAAATATTTGTTTCTTATTTGTCGTTGTTGTGGTTCTTATGATTTGAATTCTAGTGACTTTAGTTTGTGGATGTGGATGATTTTAGGCTTGTGTTTTGGAGAGAATAGTTTTTCTATTAGTGCATTTTGAGTAATTTTTACTGGAAACTTTGTTTGCTATTTATTGTTATTGCTGCTATGATAATTGTTGATATTGGAGTGACTTTAATGTATGTTGATTCGTATCTGTGTTCAGTGATTTGGAGAGTTTTGGACTTCAAGAGAGAACTCAAGAGAATTGCTAGTTTTTGTGAACGCAAATTCAGTGATCTTTTTAGTCTGTAGTCAAATTGGAAACTTTTCTTTTGTTTTAAGTGCTATAGAAGATTAAAATTGTAACCTTTTGTAATGTAGAAAGGTGGAGCAAGTAGCAGAAGAGGCTGCATCGTTGAAAGAGAGTCTTGATAGGTACTTTCAAAGGAAAGAAAGGAGAGTTAGGGAAGCTCAGGAGAGAGCAGAATTGCTTGGAAGAGCCGTATGTATTTATTGGTTCATTCTTTTCCCCGCTTTATTTATAGAAATTTCCTTAAGGATTTCTTTTTTCTGAATTGTTTTTATAACTGTTATGGCATTTTGTAGAATGGAGAAGGATCACATGTTTTGAGAATATTTGATGAAGAAGCGCAAGCTATGCAGTCTGTTCAAAGTTCGAAAAGGATGTTGGAAGAATCATTTTCGACTGGTTTAGCTATCCTTTCCAAATATTCGGAACAAAGAGAACGGTTGAAGGTAAATATTAAATCTTGCTTATCTGTTATATAGTTTAGTAGTCTGGAACACATAAATTGACTTCATATATGAATGAAGCTGCTTGTTATAGTTTTTCTGGTGAGGGCATTCTATTGTTTCGATAAGTAAAATTTATATGAGGTTTAATCTCCTAATCTTTAGAAAGCCAATTTACTATTTCACTTTATTCATTTTTCTCCCTCATGGCATGGATGATTATTGAATGATTAGTACACTTTGGGCCTTACTCTTGCTCAAAAAATTAGTGAGAAAGTTTAGCCTATCCAATTTTGTGTTTGTATGAGCGTGCAATTAGCTTTGGTGAGTGCAGTAGCATTTGATCTTCATGATGGTTTTAGGTTCTCTTGAAAGCTTCCTAAGGTAATAATGAGTTGCTCATGCTATTGTGTGAACACGAGTAATTCCATCACATTTATAAAGTTTCGGTGTTCTCCTGAAACTTCTCTTCTATGTGTATAAATAAGAAAAAAGTTGTCTGACATCGATGTCAATTTTGCTCCTTGCTAGTTTCTTCTCACGGTCTATGGCAATCTAATCTAAACTGTATTTAGAAGATACTGTAGGTAGAATATGAACCATTGTCCGTTGTGCGCCTATAACATTTGTGGATTTCAAAAGCACTGATTTTTAGCTAGATATGATGCTGAGAAATAACAGCTTTGATCTAACTTTTTCTTTGTACAGAGGGCACAGCGTAAAGCTTTGGATGTTCTGAACACTGTGGGTCTTTCCAATTCTGTATTGAGGTTCATCGAGAGGCGTAACCGTGTTGACAGGTCGATCAAATACATGGGAATGGCCGTAACACTCGTCATCCTGTATTTCCTTATCAAGTGGAGAGGTTGAAGTGCTTTAAAGTTTGTTTTATTTGCACAGTTGTTTTTCTCTCAATTGAAAAGCTAATGAATTTGTTTTGTACAAGAATTCCCTGAAAAATACGAAAATCAATTGTAGGTTCCGTTTAAAGTTAAATTCTCTGTCACTTTCTTAATTCATTGATCAATACATCAGAAATGTTTCGAAATATGACCTCATTTTTTTTGGGCGTATATATAAATTCTTTCATTGCTAAAAATTTATGTACAATTGTATTACGATCTCATTCCTATTCCCTGTATTAATTTGTCCTATATTTACACAAGAACAAAAACATTTTCCATACCACACACTACGCCTATCGAGTTTGAAATTCACCAAGTGGTTCGAGAGGCAAGAGTAGTTTGAAGTATAGAAGAGTAAAAACATAAAATAAGTAGTAGAATCATATCTATACAAGCATTTGTTAACAGTCTGCAAGCAACCTACTATCCACTTAAAGTTTATACCTCACCCGACTAAGTATACGGCCTATAACTCGACCAAAACAAAAATCTTCAGCTCTAAATATCACATTGTTTCACTCAATTCAAATCCAATAAACAGATGCATTAAAAAGAATTTGCCAAACTTGACACCAGCTGCTTCGGCCTTTGGTTCTCCTAGAGAAGGAGAACCAACTAACTTCACGTTTCCATCCCAAGGGTGCTCGCCCAATTTAATAACGTCTTAATACCTCCTGCCAAACTCGCATGGTAACCTGACAAGCAAAGAAAAGATGATCTGTTTGTTCCGATTCACATCAATCATTGCTTACTAACTCCCATTTCACCAATCGGACTTTAACTGATAGATCTCGTATTTTTGTCCCTGCGGAAATTTAAAAAACAGTTATTGTTGAGTGGTTGGTGTCGATAGTTTAGGAATCTTTTGTATTAGGTCGCAAACCATATTCCGGGTCAGGAATATTTCCTAGTATTCACTAAATTGTGATTGATGCCATGGAAGGATGTAGTTGTCATTGGTTGTTCTTGTGAATCATTTTTCCTTTTATATTTCTTTCGTAAATTTGTGGAAATTGAATTATCGATCTATCGTTTCAATACTACTAAGCTACAAGCCTAGATCCATATTTTTGTGCAATTTATTATGGAATTTTTATATCAAGGAAACCCTATAAATAAAAATCCGTTAGAGTATTATTTGAAAATAATTATGTAATACTCATTCGTCTTTAATCAAGGAAAATTTGGATATGCAATAATACTATATGTCCTTGACGAGGTTACTTGCTCGTTGTCAATTGAGAAGAGCGATTGGTTTAATCTTTTTTATTCCACTTTGAGAAAAACTATGTTCCAACATCCTTGTTTGTCGCCAAATATATAGGATATAATGTCTTCAATGCCTATTTCTTTAAAATAAGGCCAACTATTATTGTATTTGAGCCGTTTTTCATTATTTTTTGGTAAGTTTTTATTTATTATATTATTTCTCTATGATCTTTAATTTATTGTTTTCTTCTTCAGGAAATATAGCACCATGTCTGGTGAAGCCGTGAAGAACTGGCTTTCCCCTTCAGATTTGGATATTTAATTAGAAAACTAATAGAATTTTTTGAAAGTTCAGGAGTAGGAACCAAAAAAATGGAAACTAATTATTCTACAAAATTTAATACCTTATTTTATTTTTATTTATGGAATGATGCATTTAAAAGACTAGAGATTTATTGACTTTCTATTTTTTTGTTAAAAAAAGTGGTATATCTATAACGAATAAACCAAATCTGATCAATCAAAATATAAATTAAGACCAATTAGAGTGACTAATTGAACGGTTAAGTGAATGAACTCCTTGTCTGTGTAAAAGAGCCCAAATAACATTTGTATAAGTCACTACTTATAAAAACAGGTCCGTTTAAAAATTTAGTTACAAACACACCCCTTACAAATTGTTTTTTTCCTTGGCCATCCTTTTTTATCTTTCCTTATGGAAATAATATTTTCCCATAGAATCCGTTGGATTGATTTCCGTACGAAAACATAAAAGAAATTCTTCCATAAATACAATTTAAATAAAAAAATAAACCTAAAATGATCATTTTAAAAATCTTAAATAAATCTTAAATATATATCATTATTTTTACAATTCAGTCTTTGTATATTTTTTTATTTTTTAATTTTTTGTTCTTTTTTTATCTTTTTTTCTTCAATAGTTATTTTTTTTTCCAAAATTTACGTTTTTTTAAATTTTTTACCTTAATAAACTTTTTAAAATCCTTAAATAAAAAATAAACCTTTAAAATATTTAAAAAAAATCAACCATAACTAAACCTTTTAAAAATTTTAAATAATATTTAAATAAATATTTTAAAAACTTTTTTAAAATTTTTAAAAAACTAAAAAACAACATTAAATAATTTTTTTTATAAACCCTTAAAAAATATAATTTTTTTTCAAAAATAAGAAAAAAAATCATAAATAAATTTTTAATAAACTTTTTAAAAACCTTACATTTTTTTTTTTAAAAAAAAAACTTAGCACAACTTTAAATAAATTTTTTAAAAACTTTTAATTAAAAAATAAACAATTAATAAACTTTTCTAAAATTCTTAAGTAAAAAAATAAACCTTAAATAAACTTCTTAAGTAAAAAATAAACGATTCATAAACTTTTTTAAAATTTCTAAAATATTTTTGAAAACTAAAAATCAACCTTAAATAAACTTCTTAAAATTCTTAAGTAAAAAAAATGAATCTAGCAAAAAACTCGAAACCCTAGCAAGAACTGCGAAAATCGCCTCTTTTTTACATCAAATCCCACAAAATCAAAGCGAAACCCTAGAAGAAAATCAAAGAACCGCCTCCACCTCCATCGACCAACACAAAAGCAAAAGATAATTCCTCAAAACACAAACAAAGAAACCAGTTATGCAACAAACAACACAACAAAAACCAGATCTGCATAACAAACACAAAGAAGAACAGATCCGCCGCCACCTCCATCTTCGACGCCATCAAAATGGAGAGAGGAACTGAGAAGCATATAGTGAAGAACGAGTGAGAGAGAGCAGTTGTGATGGAGAGAGGCAAAGGAGAGAGAGCAGAGAGAGAAGAACCAAGCGAGAAGAGAGAAAAGACACAAAAGCAGCTGAGAGACGAGAGGATAAGTGACAAAATGAATTGTTACGGAAGGGACAAAATTAAAAGCAAAGAGAGGTGTAGGAACAAAATTAAAAGTGATTACGGAGCATTGAAAATCTCGGTATGGAAAGTTAATTTTGCCGAGTGGAAATAACAGATATCCCATTTCCATGCCCGGAATTAAAACAGCAAAGCCGGTGGACAACGTAATTAACCCTTGTATAAATAGTGCTATCTAAACCCATTTAGGGTTAATTTACAAAAAGATAAACCTCTCCAGAGAGAGAGAGAGGAGGTCGACGCCTTTCAGCACCGAAATTGAGAAGAAATCGTTTTTTTCGTCCCATGATCGACGTGTGAAATTTATATTGAATTGAACACTCCCGTCCATAGTACTACTCTAATTTGCTCGTGAGACCGACATACAATTTGTCATGTTTACTGTTTATTCCTTTGTGTATCGAAGTTATATTTTCCATTAGTTAGAGCGGCTTAGGCACCTTCATGTTTAAATATTTTAATAAATAAAATTTATTCAAAATTGTATTTTAAACATTAGGGATTTGCTTGATTTGGGGTGAATTAGTGGGAAAAGTGTAATTTTTTGAGAAATTTAAAAACTTTCTTTGTTTGGTTGGTCAAAGGAAGTTGAATTTCTCAAAAAGTCAACTATTTAACTTCATCTTAATCTCAAAAAATAACTTCCTGGGGAGTAAAAAGGTCTAATTTCCTTAGTGTCAACGATACAAATTATAAATATATCACCAAACTATTATTTACTTATAAATTTTTATTTATTTTTAAAATTTATAAATCATTTTGTGAATAAAATTTTAATTATTTTATATAAATCAATTTTTATAAAAGTTAACAAAAAATATTTTATATAAAAAATATTTTTATTTCATTGAATAAATTAATTTTTGTCAAATTTAAAAATAAATAATTTTTATTATAAAATTGTATAAATTATTAACTAAAAATAAAAATAAAAATATTTTTAAAATTTTTATATAATTAATTTAAATATAATAATAATAAAAATATTATTAATTTTTTAATTAATTTTTTAAAAATATAATTTTTAACCAAATACAATAAATTATATTTTTTATAAATTTAAATTATTAATCAAATATATTTATATATTATTTTAACTTTTAAAAAAAATTTAAAAAATTAAACCAAACAAACCTTGATCTGACGTTGCTTTTCAATAACAGTTATTTGTTAATATGATGATAATTATCCACTTTGGTCACATTTTGGCAACGGAGCAAGCTTAGCTTTAGCAGCACGGAGCAATGAAGATGTGGCGACAGGTGGAACAGACCGTACCGACACGTGCTGTTAAAAGGCAACGTTTTTCATACCTGCTTCAAGCACGTGAGCACCACGTGAACTTTTCTTATCCCTTTCTAATTACCAGTTTGCCCCTTGCCTTGCCTTTGCTTATGCGTTAATTAATTAACGCCTGGCCACCTTTTATTTGTCACAGTAATCACAACCAAATTATGGTTTTGGACGTTATATTTTTATATAATTTATTAGTCTGATATGCTAATGTTTAATATCTTTTAACGATTTAGCAATTAATTTGGTATAATTAAACTTCTATGACCTTTGAACTTGTTGTAATTTATAACGAATTTTATGCTTAATGTTATGTCTTGTTTCGAAATTAGTCAACTCCAACATTAATGGTTGTGTCATTCTTAAATAAAATGATATTTAAAAAAAATTCTTAAATTAAAACTTTGGTAATATTTTATATTTAAACTAACTAAGTGAGTAGTTACAAGGATTCAAGTTATGATTAATCTCTCAAATTTGAATGTTTTTGATAGGTGTACAGATATATGAAGAAAATTGAATCTTTTCATATTATATCATAATAAAAAAAAATATGGAAATTATTAAATTAATTGTGGTTCATATTATATTTTCAGGTTTTGATGATTGCGACAATCCTATTGGAGCAAGAGGTCCTTTACATGAGTGAAACTCAAAATATGAATGAGCTCATGCTACCAACAATTTTAACGTCCAAAACGACACTCTTGTTATTCTTAAAAACAAGGTTTTTCTTTACATGTCAGCCACACATCATTTGCCATGTGTCTTGTACATGTGGCATGCCACTGCCATCTCATGAACTTTAACTAGTGCCACATTTATTCCACGTTAATGTGCATGCCACATCAGCAAAAAACTCTAAACGATGCTATAGCGATTGGATATTGCTGAAACAATCTTAAAAAATTGATATTAAATTCGTCTCTAATACTAAAAGTTACAAATTTAATTCCTATCGATAGTAAATAAATTAAATGACTTATAAAAAAAATGGTATATAGAGATATTTTTGATATAAAATTAGAATTGGTAGTTTTTGATACGATAATACGAATTATCATCTTTACATAAAATGCAAAAGTGAAGATATGTGGTCAAACTTATCATACTTAATCTAGTTTTTTAGTATTTTTTTTGTATGACCTCAAATCACGCACGAAAAAAATACAAAAAAATCACCAGCATAAATATCTTCACTCGACCTCGAGCCGTCATGCGTCCACAAGGAAAGCCTACCACCGGGCCATTGGTGCCGCGGCTAACTTTTTACTATTTTACAAAACATTCCCTTATCAATTAAATCTATTATTTGCATCACCATGATCAATTGGTCATATCACAAGAGATGGAAAACCCAAGATATTTTTTAAATCCATTTACCAATAGAGTGGTATTTTGGTCAAATAAACCGAACCAAGCAAAACCATGGGTGCAAATAAACCGGCAGTTTTCAATCCTCATTCTTGGGCCGCCAATTCTTCCACTAACCCAATCCAAATGATAAAAGAAAAAGGATTTCTCAACACTGTTTCTCTCCCTGCTCATATAGCCCCTGGTTTTGCCACTTTTTTCCACATAAAAATCTTTACTTGCACGCAATCATACATATACATGTTGAGATAATTTTTCAAATTCTACATCAAAATATTTTCTTCCATATTATTTAGATGTAAAAGTGTGAAGCAATTTTTCTCTTATAAATAGGTTTTGAACCCAAGTTATTTAGCATCACAAATTTTAAACTAACTAATTAGAGAGAGTGAGCTTGGGTTTATGAGAGTGAAGAGAGTTTTTATAATTTTATCTGTCCAAAAATTGTAATACTTATTTTAGTTGAGTTCGTGGACGTAGGTCTATTGAGAGACTGAATCACGTTAAAAATTTCGTAAGTTGTTATTCTTTTCTCTATTATTTATTTTCTTGTATGGGTTTAATTGTGTATTTGGGCCCCAACAAGTAGTATCAGAGTTAAAAGATCGTTCTAGGGAGGATAATAGAGAAAGAATAAAATCAGAGTTGTAGAGAAGATGTCGACTACGACATTAAAGTATGAGGTTCCATTATTTGATGGAAAGAATAATTTCACGCTATGACAGAGCACAATTCAAAACTATTTGGTGCAGTAAAGTCTTGACATTGCATTATAAGAAGAAAAACTTAGCAGTATGAAAGATGGAGACTGGAGTACAATTCAGAGGAAAGCTATCAGCACTATCAGGTTAGCACTTGCTCTCCAAATTAAAATTACTGTGTTGAAGGAGACATCTCCTAAAGCTTTGTGGAAGAAGTTGGAGAGCACCTATTTATTGAAGTCTTTGACTAACCGATTGCGTTTGAAAATGGATTCGTATACCCTAAGAATGAATGAAGGAGTTAATATTCATGATCACATTAATAATTTTATTCAGCTCGTTTGTTAGCTATTGAATTTAGGGGGGGGGGGGAATTGAGGAGGCATGACAATCATTGCTTTTGTTAGCATCATTGCCTAAATCTTTCAAGATGTTGGTGCAAATGATGATAATAGGAAAAAAAACTTTGTAGTTGAATGATGTGATGACTGTCTTGAAGAAGAATGAGAGGATGCTGAGAGAAGATTGTGATGGTTCTCAATTACTCATAATTGCAGACGATGGCGAAGGAGGGAGGAACTGTAAGAAGGGTGATCGTGGTAGAAGATTGAAATCTCGGCCAAGAGATATGAGTACTATTGAATGCTTTTATTATGGAAAAATTGGTCACATGTAATCCCACTACCTATAGTTTAAGCAGGACTTAAAGAGTCTACAAGGGATGATGAAGGGTAAGCAGAAAATTGGTGATTCTTCAATCAATGTTGTTGAATATTATAGCTTTGTATTGTTGACTACTGCTAATGATCTTGTTGAAGATCAATCTTGTTGGGTAGATTTTGCTGCTGATATGCATATTGGTAGAGATCAAACTTCTTCTGACACTTTGTGAAAAGGAGATTTTAGCTACATCCATTTAGGGAGCAAACAAAAGTTGAATGTTGAAGGTATTGGAAGAGTTCACCTAAAACTCTATAATGGTGTTGTCAAAACACTTGTTGATGTGAAGTATGTGCCTAGTACTAAAGCCAATATAATTTTTTTAGGCTCACACCTCTAAAACTCTTACAATGTTGTTTTCTTAGGTTCATAACAAACATTTCCATCTTTCAAAGTATTTACAAATGACCAACAAATATGGTGGGACTTTAGGATAAGAGATGAAGTACAAACTACCCACACTATGCTAATTTTGACATTTTTTTTAGGAGCTTTCAAAGATGGTGAATGTAAGCTTGATAAACCAAGGAGTGGAGCTCTTAATTATGAAGTTTAGGGTACCTTTTATAGTGTCTTGAAGGTGTTGAAGTTGTTCTAACTATTGGAGTAGCATAACAACCCGTTGGAAATCAATCATGAAGCTTTTCAGATGTTGTCAGCTTCCATTAGTCAATTAACAAGGTCATTAGTCGACTACCAACCTCAGCTTCACTTCTGTCCACTTAGGTAGTCGACTACCAAGCTTCACTGTGTTGAGTCGATAATCACATTAGAAGGGGGTTGAATAGTGTGATATTAGAAGCTTTGAATTTTCTTCGAGAATGATTGCGGTAAATGAAAGAACACCAAGAACTTATAGTGGTTTGGCCAACTCGATGCCTACATCCACTACCTAAGTATCACCATTTAGGATTTTCACTATCAATCTTCTCAAAGATTACAACTTCAGTTTCTAGCTAAGTGAGAAATCTTACAAGTTTCTTGATTCC
>CAODLS010776674.1:0-11883 GCA_948243855.1 Flueggea neowawraea | reverse complement strand
GAACATATTCTGAAGCTGACTAAGTTCCTGAGGGATCAACCCTGATAGATGATTGTTTGAAAGATCTCTATAATGCCAAAAGAAATGAAGAAAAAGTTAGAAAGGACCTTATAAATTCCGGATGAATTTGCAAAAGCAATAATAAATGATTTCTTACATCTCCATAACACTTCTCAGGTTACCAAACTCTGCAGGAATAAATCCTGTCAAGTGGTTTCCGCTCAAATTCCTGAGATAAAGCAGCAGGAGTGAGAACAAGATAATGATTAAGATGCTATAATGAATCAAACCATTTCATTTAAAAAACAGCAACTTCTCATTCAAACTCACAGCTTTAGAAGATGTTCCAAGTCGCCAAGGGAAGAAGGAATAGACCCATTAATTTTGTTGTTAGAGATATCCCTGTTAGAAGTTGCCAACATAATTAGCAATACAAATAAATTTCAAAAGACCGAAAGTTCATAGTAACTAATACTTACAAAGTATCCAAATTACCAATCCGAGATAACTCTATTGGAATAGGTCCCCTAATGTAGTTGGAAGAAAGGTTCCTGAGATTGTCATGTAAAAAGAAAACAAGTCAAGTTCAATAAACTGAGCTTCACTCTTGTGATGGATTTATCTTTTTCCGATTAGATAAGTCCACAAGGAACTAGCATCTTCAGGATCAGGGTTTTGGTTGACTTGGATCATAACTTACAAGTATGTCATACTCTCTAGCCTTTGAAATCCACGCGGGATGGTTCCATTCAACTTGTTCCCATGCACATTGCTGATGTAAAATGAATACATTAGCAAAAAAAAAAATTTGTGACAATTCAAAGTGCTGGGGCATAAATGATTCAAAATGCTTACAGGCTGTTGAGATTTGTGCAAGAGCTAAGATTATCAGGTATAGGCCCTTCAAGGCGGTTGTTTGCAATATTTCTGAAACGAAATTACACTTTACATTAGTTACGCAACGCAACAAATGCCAAATAGATAACCTCAGGGATAAAGTACATACAGATCAAATAAATCAGTGAGCTTTCCAAGCTCTGGAGGAATAAGTCCCGTAAGTTGGTTATTGTTCAATTCCCTAAAAAAGGCAGAGCAGAACTTTATAGACCAATAACACATTCTATTTTTACAAAAAACAAAAACAGCACTCTATAATGTCATAATCAGAGGTACGAGGAGCCAACACAATATTCATACAAGTAGTGAAGCTTTGTCATGTTTCCAAGTTCAGAAGGAATGGGTCCGGTCAGCTTGTTGCCATGCAAATACCTACATAGAATGGATCAGTAAAGTCAGACTACAGAACTCGGAAGGAATAAATTATTTAGAACAACCAGAAAATGTAAAAACACCAAGAAAATAAATTTCTCTGCATTCTCATTTATCTTAGATGTTAGCCAATAATTATAATGTGATAATAAAAACGATACACTTACAATTTCTCTGTATAACTCAAATTTCCAAAAATGGAAGGGATAGGTCCACTTAACATGTTGCAGCTCAAATCTCTGGTTTTGCACAAGGAAAGCAATTTGTCAGAGAAACAATACTGAACAAATAGAGGAAATGAACAGTGAAGTTTTGAAAGTCAGAAACTTCTTTGAGTTTTAAGAGAATGTTTTGATGGAACTTACAGCACGGCAAGAGCCTGCATAAGACCAATCACCGATGGAATGCTCCCCTGTAGTTTGTTTCCTTGCAAGGATCTAACAAGCACAATCAAGGGTAAGCATAACTCCACAAAAAAGCAGTCTTCAGTCATAATATTCAAGCTGATAACTAAATCAAATGAAATTGAGACCACATACAATGTAGCAATTTGCAAGAAACCAATGTTAAAGGGAATCTCTCCAGTTAGTTGATTGTAAGACAAGTCCCTATTTGAGGAAAAGAAGAAGAGAAACAATTGTGAATAACGAAAATGAGTATTCTCAAGATTTCAGCTCATTATATTGGTTGTAATACATACAAGACTTGGAAGGTTGTACAGTTGCCAATACTCTCAGGAATACTGCCAGTCAAACTGTTATTACGTACATCACTGTAATGATCAACAGAAAAAAATTTGCAGTTATTTGCCAGAATACATAGAAATATCGAAGTACAAGACACTATGGTTTAAGAGTGATGGCGTTGGATCGCAAGAGAACTTACAAATACCACAGCCCTGTTAGCTGACACATATCTGGAGAGAGAGTACCCACCAAATTGTTCCCTCTCAAACCACCACACAGAAAGAGATAAAAATGTTTAGCATAACATATATTAAAAGGCATGCGAGGGAGGAAACATTCAGGTATGAAAAAATGAGGAACGAACTTGAAAAGTACATATGGTTGTTGTTACTCACAGATACTGCAAAACTTCATTCCAGTATATAAGCCTGGGTATCTCTCCGCTGAGTTTATTCTGCGCCAGATCTCTGGAACCAATGAGTGCTTTAGAACATAAATGTCTCAGCATTCAATTAAAAAAGCAAAACCCAGATTTCAGAAGGGAAAAATCTTACAGAATTTTCAAGTTTGGAATCTGAGACAGAGTCGACGGGATTGGACCAATCAATTGATTGTTTTTTAAAACTCTGAAGAACGACACAATTTTTCATGTCAAAGTACAGATTTTAGTAACGGGAATGAAATTGCAATCTGAGAAATAGAAAACAAATGGAGATGTTCTAAAAACTACTTACAGCATTTCTAGTTGCTTCAGCTTTGAAATTGAAAATGGTATATCTCCATAGAGTTCATTAAATGACAAATCCCTAGAAACACCAAAAGTAATTAACTTTCAACTCAAGAATCAAAGAAAATAATAACAAAGAACGATACCGAGAATTAAGCCACATTATGGAAAAACAACTTACAGGCTTTTCAACAAAGAGCAGTCACCAATCTCATCAGGGATTCGTCCAGAGAGACGATTCCACCTGAGATCTCTGAAATGCCAAAAAAAATGATCACATTCTTTACTCAACTTATGCTTACAATTCAGGAAAACAAGAAAACAAAATTGAGTACGATGCTTTCAGGTCCTTAAACAAAATTGGAAAAATTATTTCCAAGTATGACATTTGTTACTCATCATGTATATGTACACACGTACACACGCACACACATATATATACATAACCAGAGAACTTAAACAACTGGCAAGAGAGGGGAAATGAGAACTTTACATAGTGACCAGGTCTTTGAGATTTCCTATAGCCGTTGAAATCTCCCCATCAAGATTCAACCCAGAAAGATTTCTACAAAAACAGAGAAAAATGTTGAGAGACTCAATTCTAATAAAAAAAATAGAGAAAGATAGTGTAATTATAATAAAACTAAGATGAAACAGGAGCTGAGCAGTGAAAAAGGACTCACAGTGCAACTACATTGAATGTAACATTATCACACGTTACCCCTCTCCAGACACAGTAATCTGAAGAAGCAGAGTTTGTCCAATCATATAGAACATTGTCAACATCTCTAAATGACTTCTTTATCTCCAACAGAGTTGCCCCTGCAAAACATCCAAAACATAGCATAAAGAAAATGTCAATCCCTACAGAGCAATGGACATATAGCACAATCCACAGCAGATTACACAACCATTCACACTCCAAATTAAAAAAGGTTCAATCTTGCTCCACAAAGCTTGAACCTTTTCAAGAATGTAACAAGCCTCAGTAGAGTGAAAATAATAATAAATACATGAAATCAACTTTAAAAAGCAAACAATCAACACATATACATTGACTAAGGTAACATTAGAGCAGAAGGGCGGAAACTTGGAAAAACAAATATTAAAAGACAAGACAAAGATGGGCATTAAAATATTTCAGGCACTGAACTTCCCGTAATTTAGAAAAAAAAAATAGAAACCTTACTACGTTATAGTATGTTTCAAGTTTTCCTTGCAGTTCCCAAGTAATCCAAGATCAAGAACTCACCATCATCAGATTCTACAGAGCCAAATAGCAAGCAAAAGAGAGAAACAAGGAGAACCAGTTCAACTCGAAATGCCATATCTTCCTCCAAATAAGCTGATATTCAAACCAAACCACCCATTTCTCCACTACCCTTTACCATTAATACACCAACGCAGCCAAGAAGAAGATGATGAGCGAGGTTGAGTTCACCAAGAAGAAGAGATCATCTTCATCACTATCATCATCAAAGCAGCATATTTCTTTCCCTTCACAACTAAATGAGAGTTTCAGAGTAGATAAAGTAGATATTTTTCTTCTTCTTGTTGTAAATTTCTACTTTTAAATGACTTATTTTAACAATGTAACGGTGTTGTTGTGTAGTTGTTTCAGAGAAGGAAGAGAAAGGAGAAAAGAAGAGTGATAGATCACATCCGGGTCTGGCACATATAGTTCTCCAATACGCATACACAGTGCTTTCATTGAGCGTCGAGCAGTAGTCCCATATCACACAAACATCATCCACTCTACTCTGCTACTGCTCACTCAAATTAGAGAGAGAGAGAGAGAGAGAGAGAGAGAGAGCTAAAATGCTCTGCCAGACCCTTCTGCTATAAAACCTGCAAACTATCTCTCTTCTCTCTCTCATTAACTTTCTCTTTCTACATTTTAATTCTTGGAATGAGGCGCTCTACTCGATAAGAAGTTATTAATATGCTTAATGACAGAGTGAAGAAGGTTGCTGCTGTGGCCTTTTGGACCAATCTTTTTATCTGTTTTTCATAGTCTAAATTACATTAAAAACATTAATTTTAGTCCAACAGCTATAATAATACCAGCAAATTAAAAACATCTTAAGCTTAGACAACTCATTACAACCACTCGTTAATTTACTGGTATTGTTACAATCGTTAGATTAAAGTCAATGTTTTAATGCAATCTGGACCATAAAAAGTAGATAAAGAGACTGGTGCAAAAGGACCATAGACAGACTAGAGTGAAGAAATGTCTTTTTTTTTTATTTTATTATTTTTTTCGTCTCTAAAAATAAATTACATTTTTTTAATTAATTTATTTACTTTTTAATACTAATAATTAATATTAATTATACAATATTATTTTTGTTTAAATGTATAGTAAATTATATTATTAATTATTTATTGAATTGCTATAAGAATATGTTGAAAATTTTTACTAAAATTAATAACTCTAACTAATTTTTTTTAAAAAAAAGTATTATGATCTAGCTTTATAGAATAGAAGGAATAGTAATTAACATTTGATGCATTTAAAAAAAAGATTAATTTACTAGTGAGTGAAAATAATAAATTTGGTACATGGAGTAAATTGCATAAATTTGCTAAAAATAATAACACGTTCTTCAAGAGTTACAACAAATTAAACATGTAACATATACAAAAAACAAATGCAACCAATTAGCATTTGCGTGGCAATTGTTGCTTTCAAGTTACACGGTGATGAAAGATTCAAAATGAACATGATGCATCTTAAGAACGTTGTACTATCGTGCCATTTTATACAAAACCAATCGTAAAACCTAACCTACGGCAAGAAGAATGCGACCCAATAGATGTCGCTTCGGGGACATTCGATAAAATTGAACCGATACTTATTATAAGTTATCGAAATCTTGGTTTATCAAAACTAGAGAAGACATGTTTATTTTCAGTATCGAAGTCAATTTTAATGTCAAAAAATCTTAAATTTGATCTCTAATAAGAGCAAATAAAATAACTTATAAAAAAATAATTTTTTGGTAAACTAAATATCATTAATAACCATGAACCAATAGGTTACAATCGACCCCAAACTGTCCCCAAATGCAACTATGCAGTCTGAATAAAACCGGACCATAATTCATAAAAAAAAAAAACCTACATTGGAGAGCTACATCCTAAACAAAGCAAATAAATTCTAACAACTACAACAAAGAAAATAAAAACTAAATGCAACAACAAATTGAAAAGCTAAATAAAACAACTGACAACATAATTCATTAACCATATAAATTTAGTGTATTGATTTTGAATTAAGTTTATAAATTTATTCCTAATTTTAATTTCACAGTTTGGACTTTGAGTTTTAATTTGTGAATTAGAATAATCTAAATTTTCAATTGTGAATTTGTTGGGTTTGTGTGAATACTGGATAAACTCATTATCAAGAGAGTAAAGAATTTGGTTGAATATTTTAATATTCTTGATACATTACAAGTATTCAATGCATATTTTAAAACTAAAAATATCTAAATATATTTCCCCCCCACCTCCAGAAAATTCTAGCCAAGCGAACATCATATCTTTTGAATATAAATATATTGTATACAGTACCCTAAACCAAAAAACAAAAGCGAATCTATAAGTTAAAATATCGAAATATGAAATGCATACTCAAATAATAATTTAATATTTTGACATACTTGAAATAACATATCAGTGATCACAATTGTCAGATAGATTAATTCTATTCGTTTTGATTTGGAAACAACCTCAACATAACAATAATAATAATAATAATAATAATAATAATAGTAATAATAACAATAGAAGGAATCTAACTACCGATTTAACAAATAAACAGTATAATAAAGTAGGTTTGTGTTACCTACCTCGATTTCTGCAAAACTCGATCCAACCAGCAGCAGAAGACAAAGGTCAGGATCAGTTCGATGTTGGTTTTGCGAGCAAACCACGGTCGGGTTGACGATAAGAGTGCTCGTCTGTTTCGCAGTTTAGATGCCACGCGGATCGAGACCATCAACGAACGAGGAGCGAGTGAAGAGAGAGACTTCTTTTTCCTCTCTCTCTCACGTTTTTTTATGGAAATTTGGAAGAATGGAAGAACTCCTTCCTTTCCTCCATATATATAAGCCCTTAAATGGGTTTCATGGGCCTTTTGGGCTCATCTCAATTAGACTTACCAAATGGATCAGGTTCATGGTTCCAGTTCACACATTGACCCGCTGAATTCGGTTCATCCGTCATGGACATACCCTTTTTTCCAACAACCATAATAACAATAATAATATAAGCAACTAAATGGGCACAAAAAATGAGAATAACTATCATGACTCAGTGTAAATAGGCTATTATCCTTAAGTAGTAACTAACAATTAATGGGTTTGTAAATCACTAAACCTAAAAATTCAAACTTAAATTACTTAGATAGTAGGTCTTTGTTGCAGTGGGTGCAAAAGCTTGCTAAGATAAAATGTTTGTTTGGTTGGGTGTCAGAAAGAATAAGAAGTATTACTTCTCGAAGAGTAAATAAACTTCTTTTACTTGGTTGAATAAAGAAGTTGGACTTACCGGAAAGTTAAGTATTTGATTTTCCTTTGACCTTAGGAAGTAACTTCTTGAAAAGGGTTAGAAAGTCCAACTTTCTTAGTAACCAGCCAAACAAGTCCAACTTCCTTAGTAACCAACCAAGCATTTTACGAATATATCATCAAAATACTATTTATTTATAATTTTTTATTTATTTTTAAAAATTTATAAATTATTTCAATTATAAATTTTGATAAATTATTTTATAAATAAATTTTTGATAAATTATTTTATAAATAAATTTTTGATAAAATATTTTATAAATAAATTTCACTTATATAAAAGATATTGTATATTTTTAGGATTTTCAAAATATGTTTTGTCATTTAATTAAATAAATAATTTTTTCAAATTTTAAAAATAGTCTTCATTATAGAATTGTGTGAAAAAATAACTACAATTTTATTTCTCATAACAAAAAATATGTTATGTAATAAAAATAAATATTTTTTCTTTAATTTTTTATATTATTAATTTAAATTTAATAAAAATAAGGGTATTATTGACTTTTTTCAACTAATTTTCTGGAAAGTATAGTTTTGATCCAAACACAATAAGTTGCACTTCTCAGCAATTCAACATACCAATCAAACACATTTGTAAGTTATTTATCAGGACGCTACTTCTTGGGAAATAATTTCCCAAGAATTTTTGAACCAAGCGAGTCCAAAGAGTAAAGAGTAGAAGCAACATAAGTAATTTATAGTGATTCTGCCAAATCGTGTTTATGTCCACTATTTAAACTCCTTGCTTAGGATTTTCCCAATTCACTATCACCGATGATTATTTTGGCTCAATCCAACAAAGCCAATACAACAAAGTAGATTTCGGCTCATATCTTTAAGGACTAACTCTCAAGGTTGATGTCAGCTCACATCGCTAAAACCTAACTCTCAAGATTGATTTCAGCTCACACGTCTAAAACCTAACTCTTAATGTTGATTTCGCCTTACACCTCTAAATCCTTTACAATGTTTTTTCCAAGGCTAACAACAAATATTTCCCCCACTCAAAGTGTTTACAAATAGATACAATGAAAGCTTTATGCAAAAAGTGATTGTGTGAACTTAATGATCTTGATTTTCTCTCTAGTTTGATCTTTTGTGTTTTTTGAATAATGTAAATGATACGAGCTTTTGCATTATGATAGTATGAATTCCTCCTTTCATTTTTTGCCTTTTTCTTAATGTATTTATAGCCTTTTTAAGCTAAATGACCATTGGAGTAGATGAACTAGTCGTTGGAGTGAAATCTTCTTTGTTCATACAGTTTACTCTAGACTTACGTGCATAACCTTTGTGTTGCATTTGTAACTATTGTGCTTATGTACATAAGTTTCTGAGTTCGACCATTGAGACGAATCTTTTTTATATCTTCTTCAACGGTCGGAGAATTCTTTACTTTCTCTTATTCAAGTTACGAACGTAAACTTTTTCTTGCATATGTAATTTTTCGTTCAAAACAATCCAATAGCTTCTGTCTTTAGGCTCATGCATTTTTACGTGTGTAACACCATTGTCCTGTATGTAATGTCTCCCTTATGTATGTAATTTTTACACTTGCATACTTCACTTTTCTTCAAGTCAACCCAATAGCTTTTGTTTGTAACTTAGAATATATTTGTGTACTTAACTTCAAGCCTTGTGTATGTAACTTGACTATCTTGACTATTTCCAGATTTTGTTTATCATCAAAATTTAGAAGGTTATCAATGTTGACCACCATTGGTCCAACGACCTTTATGCTTATAAAGTTTTACAACTTCCCATGCTTATTAGATGTGGTTTTTGACAACATTTGTTTGACATGTTTTAACTATCTACTTAGCTAATTATTACATTTCTCACCCTCTTAAGTTTATGACATCCTCGTCATCAAAACTTTCCAATCAAGATATCTATAATATCTTTTATGTTTTGTCCTTGACTTGATGATGTGGGGTTTACCTATAATCAACCTCTTTTTCAATTGATAAGGTTTATCCCACCATCGTGTGAATTGAGGTTGGCCTTGCTGTTGTTCAAGTTTGCATGCAGAATAACTCTAATACTATTGTTGTCACAATTTGGCATATTGTCTTTAAGCAACATATAATAACTATTGAGCCTTTAATCATTAGATCCAAAAGTTTGGTTAGTTAAGTAATTAACTCTTTATTCTATGAACTTTTACAACTTTATATGCACTTATTCAATGTGGTTTTAGATAGCAACTGCACAGTAGTTAATTTGACGTATTAATTTCGACGATTTGCTTAGCTGGGTTAATACAATAACACAAGTCTGAATTATAAATACTCTTCTATTTGGATTTAAATAAACTAGACTTGCACATGAACAACCTAAACCCACAAGTATTTGGCACTTCAAAAATAAATAGTAAATAGGATCGAATTTTGGGTCCACCTATTGCTATCATAACCCTACTCGATATTTCTAGCACAACCAAACCAAGTATACCTAATTTTCAGTGTTAAAATCCTTAACATTGCTACTTGTCACCGTGGCATGCCTAAAACAAAAGAAATTGCAAACACAACAATGTAACCCAAGTGGGCTAACCGACAAGTGATCCACTCAGCATTCATGTTTGTGAACCATTCTAATCTAGTTCTCGCAGCAAGAGAAACACCACGAGCAACCATAACAGAACGAATTAACAATAATAACTATACAAATCAAGAGATACCACAAACCTCGAGCCATATAAACCTAAACCACCACCAAAAAATAGAGATAAAAGGTGCACTATAACTAATACAAATTTTTTGAATCCCTAGACGAAAGGTCAAAAACACCAACAGGCCAGTTATACTTAGTGTCCTATGATACACAACTATTCCAAATCTACAACAACTAAAAGATACCAACCCTAAAGCCTTAGATAAGCCCTCAAAAGAGAGATCCACTAACAGAGGGAAGAGCTGCAGCGATCTGATCCAACTTTGTGAAGAAAACATGACCAAAATAGAGGTTTTATAATATATATATGGTTGACTCATCCCAACAAAAGTGGTTAGCGATAATAAATAACAGAAAATCACCGAGAATTACCAGAAGAGACGAGCAACGGAGATAAAAGAGGTGAAATTAGGTTTTGAATTTTAAAGAGAAACGAGGAAATTTCCTCTCTTCTTAGGATTTAATTTTATTATATGAAATCTAATATTGAAATCATTTTTAACATCGAAGAACTCAATATTCAATTACCAGCAAACATAAAAAAATCTAGCCTAAACATTTTTAAATGGCAAACAGAATACCAAGTGAACATGTTTTTTTAAGATCGACATTTGTCGTAAACAAGTTTAGGATTGAAATATGTGGTAATGTCGTCAAAAATAAAGATGACAAGTAAAACACAACTTCTTTACTTATTGGTAAATTGTTGCGAGAACTCAGTCATGCAATTGTAATTGTAAACAAAAACTTCCCCAACAGTGTGCCCATCTAACATTTATACATGTCTGAAATCAGAGAGGCATTATGGCCTCGCAATTGGGTCAAGCAAGCTTCATCGTATTGTTAGGAAAATAATAATAATAATAATAATAATAATAATAATAATAATAATAATAATAATAATTGAATTTTTGGACCACTCAATACTTATTTATCATTTGATATGTGTGAGATTAAAACTTCAATTTCTTGAATCACATGATTACTTCAAAATTTTAAACCATTTTACAATTATTTCGAATTTATAAACATTTTACTAAAGCCTCAAAATTTATTTAACCATTTTAATTAATTATATGTAATACTATGATATATATAAAGCATATCATATTTATTGTATTATCTACGCATATGAATACGAGTATAGATATTATCCAACAAGTACCGATATAAATACAAATAGAATATGGTCATATCTATATTACTCATACATGCTCAGTAAAATGCGTATAATATTCGTATAGGGTACCCGATTACCATCTCTACTAACAAGTCTTATATATGTAATTTACATTGCATTGAATCGACTGCAACAATTACAAAAAATTGATGGAGGACTTCCCTTTTGAAGATAGAAAACAAGAAATCCTAGATAGGTTGTAAACTGTGGAGAAGCATTTTTGAGACTGTATTATTAAAAGGAATCTTGCTGGAAGGCTAGTAACAGAGCAGGAGCAAGCTTTTTAAACGCTTGTCATCGTCACAAGTACTCTTATGGTAACTTTCACCATTCTTCTCTTTCCTCCTCCATTGACTTCCGAGTTCCAAAACCAAATATTGCAACAAATATTTTACCATTATTGGAATAATCATATATTTAAACATTTCATTAATCCACTCCTAAGTCCCAACATACCCAAAGTACCTTAGGAGCAATGGCAGAGCCACGGCATTGGAGGAGGGCCATGTGAGCCCCCCTCCAGCGGGGCTCTGCCACTGAGGTGACACCTTTTGGCAGATGGGAGGAAGGACCACCATTAATGGAGCTTGGAGGATAGAGCTAGAAGACGAAGACGATGTACAATGTCATAGTGATTAAGTTCTTTTTTTTTTATTTTTTAAACCACAATGTCACAATGACAAGCTCGTGGGTCTGACGTGTCTATACCAATTCTGAATTTTTTGTTGTGTGACTGTGTCTATGACTGGTTGTACTATTATGACC
>CAODLS010776579.1:0-15764 GCA_948243855.1 Flueggea neowawraea | reverse complement strand
TGGAAGGGGTGACGCATAACATAATTAACCCACCAATGCAGTCACGACCGTTCTTATTGTTGAACATCATCTACGCTCCGGTCTTCGCGATGCACTATTACATATGAAACTAGTAAGCATGGTAGTAGCAGGGTTCCCCTGTGACACACTTTTGTCCGAAATGGGCAGTGTGTTAGAGATGCAAGGGTTTAAATGCTGTAAGGAGGTGACTTGGGCATGTCCTTGACGAGGCCACATAGCAAAGCATTATCCGGGACGTTGTACTCATCCCTGAGGGAACGCGCTGGAGACAGAACGCTTACGTAAAGCTGCTGGCCGAGATAGGTCCTCTCCCACATCTCTGATCTAATGTTCCACATTCCAGCATTGTCGAATGTTAAGAGGATGGCGGCCCACGATTTGGGGAACACCTGAACTGTGGTCCTGCTAACTGCATCCAGAAGATTGTAGTTCTTCCTCTTCTCTGGTGTCCAGGTGCCTGGCTCCACACTATAAATATATTTGTAAATTGATTGATCAGTAATACTCATTACAAAATTACATATATGAATATTTAGCAAAAAGTACGTTTACAGAATTCAAGCACTCACGCCACTGCAAAGAAGGAATATCCAGCCAAATGCCACGACTGAATGCTCTTCTCATGATTCTCAAAGATGATCTCCACGAAGTTACGGAAGGTCAAGTTAAGGACATTAGGCTGCGTCACAATCTCGGCAGTCTTCACTGGAGGATTGTCTTGGATGGTGTCGTACTTGAAGACCTTATCAGTTATTCCATAGTACTCAGCAAGTTTAAGCGGGGTGGGTGGATCCATATGAGAGACACCATTGATGACATAACGAAGCTTCCCGCCGGCTTTACTGGCCGTGTTTACAAGCTTGATGGTACGGGTAATGTTGATGGAACCATAATGGTAAGATCCCTGAGGGTTTGGCCTAGCGGCACTGGAGGTGAGGTTCCAACGGAAGGATCGGAATTGGTTTAGTGACCACGCCCATCCAACTGGCGCTTCGGGAAACTCCTCCGATGCTGGGCCCTTCCCGTTGGTGTATCTAATGACTCCCTTGCCAGTTTGGACACTCTTTAAAAATCTTGTGGACGCTACCATGTAGTAGTCCTTTGGTTCTTGGTTGGCTGTGACAAGCACAGAAAAGCATTGCCCCACATGCACGTCAAGGGACTCGTACGTGTTTTGGATCACGTGGGAACCTTCCACTTCTACAAGCTTCATTGGATGGCCTTGGATCCTGAAGTTAAGAGAGACTTTGAGACCAGCATTGCATATTCTAAATTTGTATGTTTTACCAGCCTTCATGGTGAAGAGAGGCTCATCTTTTCCATCACCCTTTGCATTTTTTCCGTTGATGACTACACCGCTAGGTCTACCAAGGGTGCGGCCGCTGTCCAAGTACTTTCTAAGAGTGGTGTGGCTGTTGGTGTACCAGTCGTTGACAATGACCGTGTAGTCATCCTCAGGATCTGAGTATGGGACAGGAATGAGCAGACGGCTATTGACATGGAGGCCGCCGAAGCCACCAGCAGCGCGGTGCAAGGATGTGGTGGGGTAATATAAATAGCTACCAATCTGGTCCTTCACCTGGAATTGGTAAGTGTAGTTGGTTCCGGGTGGGATGGGACAATTAGTGCCAAGCACACCATCTTGCCATGAGTTCTTCCTCTGCTGGATGCCACTCCTGCTCAGATACATGTGAAATTAACATTGTTGATTTAGAATTAATTACATCGAGAAATTAAACACCTAAAGTTTTTTTTTTATCAACATAAAGAAAGTTTATTACCATGTGAGAAGGAAAGGCTCATCTAGATTGTTGAATACATTGACGACGATGTTGTTGTTGCTGGTGGAGTTGATGATGGGTCCAGGAAATTGATTGTTGATAAGAATGACTTGTTGTGGAACCCCCAAGGGAGAGAGGGTGCCATAGGTGACGTTCCATGTGAAAAACAAGTAAGGGTCTTCGCCCTGTACTCCCAACAATAATGGCGCCACCGCCAGGAGGCATAGTATCACCTTAAGCATCTCCGGTTCTAGAGATACGTGTTATTTTATGTTTCTGATGTACTTCTTGTGTATCACGGAAAAAAAATTAAAGAAAGAAAGAAAAGATGGTTTGAAGCTTACATTTCTCAACTTCCAAATTCACTTGTCCTTTATATACCAAAAATGGAAAGGCCATTTTATGGACAAAAGCTTAACCATTGGAGTCCCGCCATTTTCTCATTAGCTCTTGCCCCTCCCATTACGCCCTTCCTCACACTTGTTCCTCTTTTATATTTTGTCCTATCTGTTTGTTTGACCCGTACAAATGATATTCCTCATCATCTGCCCCCCTAAAACTATGCTTTCCCAAATCCAAGACCATTCTTTCTACTTTGGTTGCCTGTTTTTGCATGATATATGCCGCCCCATCATATATAGATATAACAGAACTATTGGAGCTAATATATATAACAGAGAACTAATAGGCTATTTATTACGCTTTCAATTAACTAATATACACTATGCACGAATTTTTTTTTCCAAACGTTGGGGCTATTTAAAATAGAGGTGATCACCGCTCAAAAACCGGCGTGGGCAGTTCTGGTTCAGGTTTTGAACAGTTTGATTAACGGTTTGGCCCATTTGGTCAGCGGTTTTGGTTCCGGTTTAAATCGATTTTTTTTATTTTTTTAAATATTGTTAAAATCGCTGGTTTAAAAAGATTAAATCTTTAATTTTGGTTAAAACCGTTGGTTTGATAGGGTTAAAATACTAATTTAAGAGGTTAACAGCTGGTTTTGGTTAAAACTATTGGTTTTTAAGGATTGAACCGGCGATTTGAACCGACAGCTCAATTGGATGGTTCACTGGCAATTCAGCGGTTCTAACTACCCTTGAACCAGAACTAGCTTGTGAACAATAGGTTTTTACTGTGCAGGGTTCCGATCCGGTTCTAATTTTGACTGGTCTGGTTTGGCAGTTTCGGTTCAATTTGGTCATGTCTAATTTAAAACATGGGTTGAGGCTGTAATAAATAGTTACAGGCTAGTATTAGTTAATTGAAAAGACACAACGTAATAAAAATACACTATGCACCAATTTGGCTGTAAATTTTTCTTACAATACAGGCTCAAACGACGCATGACGAATCAAAACATGGGTTTACAGAGACTGCAGCAGTATTAGTTAGAAACATGAAATAAATTTTAAATCATTTGCTGAGATTAGTATTTTTATATGAGATAGATTAAAATCAATTATTTTTACCAGTGCAGACAGGAAGATGAGCTCTAGCTGGAAGTTGTGTGGAAAGGGATGGAGATTGTTGTCTTGTTGGCGCCGGGATGTTTTGCCTGACTTCTACTTAAGGGTTGGTCCCAACTCTCACGGCGATCCTCTAAAGAAGATTATGAGTAGAATATTAACAAAAATTAGATATCATATGTAGAACACTTGCATGGCAAGTGCATATTTATTATAAATAATGAGGTGAAATGTTTTATTCATACCAATGCAAATGTATGATGTATCGAAATTGATCAAATACATCAGAACAACTTCATCCATGGTTCATGTCATAGTGATTTATCATTCATCTCAAGTAGTTTCATAGGAAAAGGCAAAAATTCATTACGGAGTTGTGAAGTGGTCCTTTTTTGTGTGAAGTGGTATAATGACAAGTAACTGAGTTGATGGTTGGGAGTTTGAGGTGGTACTTATGGGGTTGGGACTAAAGGTTTAGAGATATAAAACAATCTTCTTCCTTCTCTCTTATTTTTGAGGCAATGTCAATAAAGGTAGAGCAACCCAATTTATCTTTTACCAAGTTTAGCACCTTCGATGATATTATTGGGATAACTTCCCAAATCTCACATTGAGTAGGAGAGGAATTCTAAAAGATGTTTGTCCCACATTTCTTAGGTGTGGAATTGAGGGGGCTACTCTCTATAAATAGGCATTAACCCTAAATTGTTTAGCATTACAAATCCTAAGCTAATTAACTAGAGTTGTAACTTAGTTTTTGGGTTTGTGAAAGGATTTTAACAATTTTGTCCATTCAAAAATTATAATATTATTTTAATGGAGTTCATGGACGTCTGTTTATTGAGGGATCGAACCACGTTAAAACTTTTTTCTGTTCTCTTCTCTTTTTCTCTATTACTTGTTTTCTTGTGTGGGTGTGTTTGTATGTTTGGGCCCCAACAAAAGGTATTAGAGCGAAAGGCTCGTTCTATAGAGAAAAATAGAGGAAAAGTAGAAGCAGACTTGCAGAAAAGATGTCGACTACAACATTGAAGTATGAGGTTTTATTGTTTTATGAAAAGAGCAATTTCACGTTATGGCAAAGCACGATTCAAGACTATTTGGTGCAACAGAGTCTTGACATCGTATTGGAGGATGAAAAGCCTAGCAGTATGAAAGATGAAGATTGGAGTACAATCCAGATGAAAGAGAAAAGTTGTCAGCACTATTAGGTTAGCACTTGCTTCCCAAATTAAAATGACTACGTTAAGTTTTATAGAAGAAGTTGGAGAGCATCTATTTATCGAGGTCGTTGACTAACTGATTATGTCTGAAGATGGATCTGTACACCTTGAGAATAGATGAAGGAGGTAAGATTCCTGACCACATTAATAATTTTAATTAATTAGTTTGTCAGCTATTGAATCTGGGTGAGAAAATTAAGAAGGAAGAGCAATCATTACTTTTGTTAGCATCATTGCCTAAATCTTCCAAGCCGTTGGTGCAACCGATGTTAATAGGAAAAAATACTTTGCAATTGAATGATGTGATGACGGTTTTGAAGCAGAATGAGAGGATGATGAGAGAAGATGGTGATAGTCCTCAATAACTCATAGCTACATGGGATGAAGAAAGAGGGAGGAATTGCAGGAAGGGTGACCATAGTGAAAGATCGATATCTAGAGAGATATGAGTACTGTTGAGTGCTATTATTGTGAAGAAATTGGTCACATGCATTCTCGCTGTCCACAGTGTCACAACCCATTTTCAGACCATGACTGACGTACGAGGAGAACCGTCTATGAGAGCTCAGACCATCTCGAACAAGTCTCGAAGATCGGAAACATACTACCCAAATAATTTTTATTAACCGGCTTATTAATCATGTTAAAATAGTTTAACAGATAATAAGTTTGAAAATAATATTCCCGAATAATAATAAATATAACCATGTTATCAAAATACAGAATAAATAAATATAGTTAAAAACAATTAACCAATTTATTATCAGATACAAAATCCATAACTCACTACCAGGTGTAGAGCATCTAACATAACAAAACTCGACCCGAACAACCGGGCACTCACTGTTGACAAAGGCACCTCGCTGGGTAACTAAATGCCAGAAGAATAACCTGAAACATATGATAAAATAAACAAGAAAAAGAAAGGGGATAAGAACTATAGTGAGTGGATAAACACCTCAGAGCAGCTCTCAGCCCCTCAAAATAGTTTTGAAAACCTTTCAAAAATACCACATGCAATATAAGTGTATATATATGTATACACACTATAAGCAGAATAATAGTTTTTTGAAAACTACTTCGAAATCCTTCGCAAACAAGCAGACAACAAACATTCACCCGAATTGGGTAAAGAATAAATTAAATAAAAATATTTAATTTCTCAAATCCAAAATAGTCAAAGTATTTTCTTCCAAACAATTACATAAACTCCTTCTTATTCTCACAAAATATTTACGAATAATATTTTCTCAAATCATTTTCAGAAAGGAACTCTGAAATATTTTCATAGAGAAACACAAAAGTATTTTTACGAAATCAGAAACTTATAAGCAGAGTCACCCAGACTCGGATATAGCCAAAATATTCTTTTAAAAAAATATTCACCAAAATTCGCATTATCTTCCAAAAACGTTTTTTAGAAATAAATACAAAAAGTTTAACGGGACCTAGAACTAACAGAAAGAGTCATCCAAACTAGATGATAGCCATAAAGGCAAGGGTTAGTCACTTAGGCACCATGGTATAGCCACTAAGGCACAGAGTATAGCCACAAAGGCACAAAGTATTAGTCACTTAAGCAGATGATACAACATCAGTGTATCAAAGTTACGATGCCTCGTACTGGGTGTCCCAAAAAAAAATATTTTACAGAATTAAAATATTTGTTTAAAAATATTCAAACAGTCAGCATACAGAGAAGATCATGTATTCACCAAAATATACCAAACATTCAGACAAGTATTTATCCAAAATCCTTTTAAATCTCAAAAACGGATACGTAGTACAGAAACTTCACTTATTTCAGAACGAAACATTTATTTCAGAAAATATTCTTAAAACCAAAAGAACATTTTCTGTTGAATATATCTTGAAAGCTTTAATAGAAAGTTTTATACTGAAATTATAATAAATATTAAATCGTAATATTTATTTTCAGAAACCGTCAAAGTTCTCAGAGGAAATCTCATTTCTACAATAGAGGTTTTCACACAGATCCAGTTTTAGGATTTCATATCCTTTAATTATTCCAGATTACATGTCAAGTCCAGACACGTCAAAAATATATAATTTAGGAGACACAGTCTATGTATCTGAAGTGGCTACCACACTCACCTGGACTGTAATATCCCGTCGAATTTTGATATAGCTCTCTATAGCTTTCGATTTTGCCCCGAGTTGATCTCGATTAATTGGAGTGTCGAGTGGGTGACTTATGGCATTGTGAGATATTAGTCGAGTAAGCTTTGGTGTGTTACTCGAGTGATATGGACCATGGATTACTCGAGTAAGCTGTTAGGTCTTACTCGAGTGAAATGAGACATGCATTACTCGAGTAAGCCTTGTTTCAGGATGAATATAATGAACACCTGAGAACGTGTTACTCGAGTAACCATTTGTGTCACTCGAGTGAGATGTGCACCCAGTGCGTGAAACGGTGTCGTTTCGGGTAGGGGTGTATATATACCCTACCTGAATTCTTCGATCTCATTCTGTCTCCTCTCACCCAAAACACTCTCATTTCGTCCAAAAGCCATTTCGGTTGGATCTCGTTTCTTTCTAGACGTCTCTTGAGGTAAGATTTTGTCTCTCCACCTCTCATTCATTCATTTTCCATAATTTTACATGAATGTTCATTCTAGGGTTTGAACAATTGCTCATAGATTCGGATGTAGGTTGTTTCTATTAGAATGGGTGTTAAGGGTTGTGATTTCGGGACTTTAGGAGTCCATTAACACATAATGTAGGCTTGGATTCACATAAATCGAACATGTTTGTGAATAGGTTTCAAAATCATTTGTTTTGGGTCGATTTAGTGTGTTTCGAGTTGTGTTGATGATTTTGACTCTAGATTTGAGTTCAAGGGCTTGATTCGAATCAATGTGGCTATTGGGTATCGATTTCCATCGGTAAAATCGAGGTTTGGTCGAGTTGAGTATGATCTGGGCAAGGTCTTACTCGAGTAAGCAGATGGCTTACTCGAGTAAGTGATGAACACGTGTTACTCGAGTAAGCTCATCTGGCTTACTCGAGTAAGTCGTTGTTGGTATCACTCGAGTAAGCCCTCTTGGCTACTCGAGTGAGGCTTTGTTTTGAAGGACCAAATGTGTAATTTTGCATACTTTTGTACCTTTTTCTGTTGGGGGATTATTTTGGAGAATTATAACTACCTCGAGAAGTAGCTACCGATTTCAGAGTACTTTGGGGACTATTTAGAACTTAGTCGAGTCTCAGGGGCTAGAACGTAATTTTACAGTGGTCGGGGACCAAACTGTAATTTTACGTGAATTTTGGGTTACGGATGATGGTCTATCATTCGGAATAGAGTTTCTATATCTTTAAGCGTCTGCATCTGCACATGCATAACATACCTTCGGTACTGTCATAGTACCAACATCATTTTTCTGATATCCGTTATGTATGTATCTGTTATAGCTTCCTGTTCCTGCCAGCACCACCAGCCACCTAATAGTAGTGTCTGACTGGATCCTTTGCTTCAGATTCCAGGTGAGTGAAATGATAGTTTCATACACATAGGTTGTCTTTCTACTTATATCACTTATATCGTTTTTACTGTGTCGGGATATGACATGAAATCTGACTAATAATTATCTTAATAATTATTAATCGGACTTATATGGTTTGTAATAACCAACATTTTACTCTATTAATATATATATATATATATATATATATATATATATATATATATGTTTTCTGAAAATATGGTAATATGTTCTGCATAATTGTTTGTTATATTATTGTAAATAATATATTCTGATACGGGACACCTAGTTACAGGGTACGCAACCTTTGATATATCAATGCTCTGTGAAAACCCTAATTGTCGGGGTAAAGTGATAGTCGTGTGTCCGACCAGATACATGCTCTGTTCTGTCTAGTGGCTGAGTCCACAATACTATTTTGTACACTCTGTTATAGTAACATATTATGACTATTGTATATATATATATATACTCCGATATTGTCTGAATGCATGTTGTATGCTCTGTGTGCACACGTTTTGGTAAAATATTTTCTGAAAACTATTACATACGTAGTGTGTGTGTATATGATATATTGGTATATGCGTGTGGGGTATCTTCTGAATGGTTTTCAAAACTGTCTGTGTGAGCCACGCATGAGGCAAATCTGGAGTGTTATTTTCTCACTGGGTCCTGACCCCCATTTTATTTTTGTCTATCTTCCTTGCATGTCTGGCAGATATATTTTGGCGCTCAGCATCTGTTCAACACTCCATCACCAGTGAGGCATTCTTTGCTATTCAGTGAGTGACTTCGTTCGAGCTCTACTTTGTATTTTGTTGTTAGAGTTCCATATCGAGTTTCTGTGGGGATATTAGGCTATACTTTTGTATTTTGGATTTTGAATACATTATGGGTTTCATATTTATTTTGACAGTATTATATTTATACTATTTTTATATATAATGTATTTTATTAAACTAATGTTTTGATAAATGGATGTCTGGGTAGAATATCTATATCTCCGAGGCTTGTGCGAGATGAGATGGGCTTCCATAGATAGTTCACCTTATACGCCGGTCACCGGCCCGACTCGGGTCGTTACATGGATGCCGCGCAAATAGTCCAAGCACTGGTCACCGGAGAATAGCAGACCGCCTCGGGAATCCAACTGAGCTAAATACAGAATTTATTACAACGGATTCAAATATTGTATTGTGGCAATACAGAATATGCATGCAATGCAGATGTTCGTCCCTTCCCATGACGAATGAAAAACCTAATGCGAATGAATATCCAACACTCTCGTCGAAATCATACCTCGATGTAAAATTATATTTTGGTCCCCGACCTTTATAAAATTATGTATTAGTCCCTAAAATATTCCAAATATATAATTTAGCTCTCCAAATAATTCAAAATCCAATTCTAGTCCCTAAATGTCAAATATCATGATTGGTCCTCCAAATGGCAAATTACACAATTAGTCTTTAAATCCAATTCAACAGACAAAAATCGAATCTAATCACTTACATTGATCCTACTCAATCTCAGGAACTCAAATCTACAATTTGTTTCTCAAAAACAACTCAAAATCATCATCTATTCGGCCAAAACAGAATCTAACCCTAGCCCAAACAATAAATCATCAATTCCTTTGATTCAAATCTTGAATCATGTTTATCTAACATCAAACAATCATAATCTAATAACCTACAATATTCATTTCAACAGAAATGTCCAAAATTTGAAACCCATTTCAAATTTGGACTAAAACCAAATCCTAAGATTAATGCATGAAATGAACAAAAATAAGGGATTAGAACCATAATATTACCTCCAGAGATGTTTAGGAACATTGAGGAAGCAATGGAGTAGAGAGAGAATCAATATGAGGTTGATAGAGTTTGAAAAAAAATGAGAGAAACGGACAAATGGGTCAAGTTTGAGAGTTTTAAACTGTCTGAACAAGGCTTACGTACGTGAATCTGAAGCTCACGTACTTTAGGAGACCATCATGTACGTTATCAGGGTGAAAAACCGCATCCAGATGCATCAAAATCGACCTCACATACATCATTGTAAAATCTCACGTACGTGAATCATATGAAAAACCCAGCTCACGTACTTTAGATAAAATCTCAAGTACTTAAGGCTACAGTACCTCACATACTTTGGATTAAATCTCACGTACTTTAGCCTACAGTACAATCTAAAGTACACGAGATTTTATAGCTTATGTACATAAGTCACTTGCCCGACTTTTCTCGCTTCCGAACTTGTTCCAAACCATTCCCAAAACTTATCAACATCCAACCTTACAAACTAACATCAACAAACATCCTTAAACACTTAACCAATACTTCAAACACCAAGAATAGGATCGAAATTGATTGGAACAAATTAGGATCGGTCGAAATGCTATAAAAGACAAGTCAAAAACGGGCCTGGTATTACACACAGTTTAAGCAGGACTTGAAAAGTCTGCAAGGAATGATGAAGGGTAAGCAGAAACTTGGTGATTCTTCGATTAATGTGGCCGAAGATTATAATGATGTATTGTTACCTGCGCGCTGCTAACGATCTTGTTGAAAATCATTCTAGTTGGGTGTTAGATTCTGCTATTGACATTCATATTTGTAGAGATCAAGTTTCTTTTGACACTTTACAGAAAGAAGGAAATTGTGGCTACAATCCATGACAGGAGAAATTCAAAGTTGAAGATTGAAGGCATTAGAAGAGTTCGCCTAAAGCTCTATAATGGTGTTGTCAAAACACTTGCTGATGTTAAATATGTGCCTAACGCTAGAGCCAATATAATTTATTTGGATGAATTGGCATTTCGTGGGTATAAATATGTTGGTGCTAAAGAGTTATGTAGGGTTTTCAAATGTGATAGTGTTAGTTTTGTGTTCTAGTCCAATCATTGATATACATTGTCATTGTATTTATCATTTAATAAAGATGCATTTTATTTTATATCTATGAACTTTTACATATTTGATGATGATAAAACTTCTATGAATAGTATATTCTTCCTTATGTCATCAAGTATGACTTGATAGTAAAACCTTAAGGTAAAAAAAAATAATATTCTAAATGTTCTGAATTAATTGTTATCATGGGAATGATCATGAATTAAAGTTAGTATGTTGTTGAGTGGATAATCACGTTTAACTGATTATGGATATGAGATATCACTTAGAACATAGATATATGTTATGGAACATGTATTAGACTGGTCCGCTATGAAAGCACTTCATGGATCAATGTCACAAGTAGCTTTCATGCAGTGGTGATATTAAGTCATCTGATTGAAACTCACTATCGACTCCTATATGAGGAATCACATATTTTGACTTGATCAAACGTCATCTGTAACAGGATGACAATAAAGGCCATGATTGGATATGTCATGAATCTTGTAGATGAGTGATAGTGAGAGTGATGAATTTATTCCTCTTATGAAGAATAATATCTCTAGACCACTTGATTAGTAGGATTAATGGAATGTATGCATACTCAAATGAATTGATAAAGGGGTTATCAATGTCATTTGCTATATCAATCCACTTGGGATCAAGAAACACATTAAGCAATATAAGGTTGACATGTGACAATACCTTATGTTTAATCTAGATATCGTGAGATAAAAGAACTAAATATCAAACTGTGAAAGATTAATTCGGATCACCGATGCGATTCAATTGTGAGTTGTCATAATATATTACTAGATACTGCTTATGGACTTTAGGCCCAAGTTTTGGGACAATGTTCATTGCCTATTTCAAGTGGGTCTATTGGGTCACACACGAGAACGTATTGAATTGGTTCACAAATATTCTCTCTCATGGTAATTAAATTATTAAGATGATTAATTTGATTAATCATTAATAATTTAGAGTTTTAAGATTTATATTTTAAATATGATATAAGATATTATCCATTAATGTAATGAAATTTTAATATAAATTATTTCTTATTAAGTTAAACAAGCTTTTTGGCATATTTCATGTGTGACATAAATTCGGCCCATGTTTATTTATAAAAAGAGTTATTTAATTAATGATAATGTATCATGTAATTAAAATGCCCAATAACATTAGTGAACCCCTTAAAAATTCGGCACATAATACTTGTTGGACAAGGAAAATCAAAACCCTAGTATTACTAGGAAATTTGGCATACAATCCTATTTTCTAGGAGTCCTTATTCTTGTATGACAAGAAGAGATAAAACCCTAATTAGTGAACAAAATTAATTAAGAAGTACTTATTCTTGTGAGACAAATAAAGGAAAACTCTAGTAAGACTAGGAAGAAGAATTTGGCACCTAATCAAGGAAAGAATTTGGCACACTCCTTCTTGATTAGGTGAGGCCAAATTCTTGAGGGACAAGAAGGGATTTTGGGCTAACCCTAATGTACCTATTTAGGGTTTTTTATATGCCTATAAATAGGAGCACACACTTGTCTTCTTTTGCATGGCTTGGCCGAATTTATGAGTGTCATTTACAAAGAGAGAAAAAAATTATTTGTGAGAACTAGAATAGAGATTCTTGGTGTTAGTACACTTCACCATTCGAAAAGAGTTTGTTTGTGTGGATACCTTTGGACACGTTCGCGCAAAAGCAACGTGAAGGAAAAAAGGAGATTCGTTTTATACTAAAAGCTACATCAACACTCCATTCGTTCATACAATCGAACTTTGGTTTTAAGGTAAAAACCCTAAGCCACAGTCGTGTATGTTAATGTGCATGGATCCGTGATGAAATTTTAGGATAAAATTTTTGTTATTTTCGTGTGTTATCCTTGTATGAATGTCATATTTTAGTTACAAATTCCAATAGATAGCTTGGTATTGCAAGGAAGGAAGAAATAGAAAAATATTTATTATTTGGATGGATGTTCCCTTAATAATGGAAGCAGTAGGGCAAAGAAGATGAAGACTGCAAAGAGAGTTCAATTTTCTAAAACTGTTAAGATATGTAGGGATTTTGATAGAGGAAGGATATTGTTGGGATAACTCTTAGGTATGGAATTGAGAAGGGGGTTACTCTTTATAAATAGGTCTTGAGCTCAAATTGTTTAGTTTCACAAATCCTAAGCTAGTTAATTAGATGTGTAATTTGGGTTTTGGATTTGTGAAGGTAAGAAGATTTTTATAATTTTGTTCGTTCAAATATTGTAATATTATTTTAGTTGAGTTTGTAGATTTATTGAAGAACAGAATCTCGTTAAAATTTTTTTGTATTTTTTTATCTATTTTTTTTTATGAATGTGTTTGTATGTTTGAGCCCAACAATATAATTAATCATTGGCTAAGGGAGTACCCCAATTTTGCAATTCAATCCGCCGCTTTATTTCCACCACGGACAAGATTGTTTTATATCACTAATGAAGCTTTAGAGAGGCTCCAATTTCCCTTCAATTCTATCAGCTTTGAATTTCATTTTTATTTTATTATGTCATATTACTATTTCAATTTTTAATATATTATTTAACATTATTTTAATTTATCAATAAGTAAAATTAAATAATCTATACTAAATTCACAAGCATCGAACAAGATTTTTTTTTTTTACTTTTTTTTATTTATGCATGTCAAAGAACACGGTGGAATTGACCTCCCACTAAGTATCATCTCGATTGTAATATTCCACAGTTTATCCAGTCTATTGAATATAAAACTCTCACGAGTGAAAGGCCTAAAATAATTCCAAATAAAGAATAATAAGTCTTATAGCTTACTTGGTTCGATTTTCTGAAAAATAATATATAATAGTATTTGATTACTATTTTAAATTTCCGAGTTGTGCAATTTATTTTGTTTGGTTAAAAATTATATTTTCTAGGAAGATGGTTGAAAAATGTCAATAATACCTTTATTATTAAATTTAAACTAATAATATAGGAAAAATTAAATAAAATTATTTATTTTTATTACATAAAATATAGTTAATAGTTTAACAATTCTATAATGAAAAATATTTTTAAAAAAAATTGGACGAAAAATATTTTATATATAATATATTTTGAAATTCTTAAAAATATAAAACTATTTTTATAATTTCTATAAAATTTGATTTATATAAAATATTTATGAAATGATTTATAAATTTTAAAAATAAATAAAAGTTCGTAAGTAAATAATATTTTAAAGATATATTAGTAAATTTGATTGTTGGTTACAGGAAATAGGATTTTATGATCTCTTTTCAGGAAGTTACTTCACGAGATCAAAAGAAAGTCAAGCAGTTGACTTCTCGAGAAGTCCAACTTTCTTTATTCAACTAAACAAATGAAAATTTAAACTTCCCGAGAAATTGGATTTCCTCCTTTTACTCACCCCAACCAAACAAGTTCTTATTCTCCGAACAAGGTAACGAAAATTCTAATTCTTTTGGTGCGCTTTCAAAAAAATTTCCTTCTTTTCAATTGCTTTCCGCTCTGTAAGTTACAAAAAGAAAGGCATTCCTATGAAATTAATTTTGGTGTATAAGAAATTTTTTGAGCTAAGAATAATATAATTTTGAGTTGCGAATTGTAGAAGTGTGAGGAAGGGCGCGCAACAAGGGTTGAGGCATGAGTGGGAAAGAGGAAATTACGGTAAATTGATTGATTGAGAGTTTGTTGGCGGAGAAGGATCCAAAAGTATAAGATGGGACATTGGCTTTTCCTTCTAAAATGTAGAAGAAGAAAAAGTTCTTCTATAGGACAAGATAGCCTCTCTTTTTTTCCTTCTCTGTGCAAGAGGAAAGGGTTAAGAAAAAAATACAAAAATAATTTTAAAAATAATAATATAAATAGAAAGGTGGGGGGAGATGGCTGGCGTGTTGTTCATGGTGGCGTTATGCCTCCTGGGCGGCGCAATGTCAGGTATATTTCACATGGAATGTCACCTACGGGACCCGCTCTCCTTTAGGGGTTCCCCAGCTGGTCATTCTCATCAACAACCAATTCCCCGGACCTAACATCAACTCCACAAGCAACAACAACATTGTCATCAATGTTTTCAACAACCTGGACGAGCCATTCCTTTTGACATGGTAAATTATTAATGATATCTCTCATCTCATTTTCATTTGATTTTTATGTTAAGTTAAACATGCGATTGCATGTTCAGGAGTGGCGTCCAGCAGAGGAAGAACTCATGGCAAGATGGAGTGCTAGGAACCAATTGCCCCATCCCTCCTGGAACAAACTACACATACCATTTCCAAGTAAAGGACCAAATAGGCAGTTACATTTACTATCCAAGTACCGGCCTGCATAAGGCCGCTGGTGGTTTTGGTGGACTCCGTGTCAATAGTCGTTTGCTCATCCCCGTCCCTTATCCCGATCCTGAGGATGATTATACGGTCATTCTTAACGACTGGTGCACCAAGAGCCACACCACCCTGAGGAAGCTTTTGGATAGCGGCCGTTCCCTTGGCAGGCCTGACGGCGTCGTGATCAATGGCAAATTTGCCAAGGGTAATGGCAAAGATAAACCTCTCTTTACCATGAAGCCTGGAAAGACTTACAAGTACAGGATCTGCAATGCCGGTATGAAAACATCCCTCAACTTCAGGATCCAAAGCCACACAATGAAGCTTGTGGTGATGGAGGGATCCCATGTGATTCAAAATGTATACGATTCTTTGGACGTTCATGTTGGGCAATGCTTCAGCGTGCTCGTGACGGCAAACCAGGCTTCCAACGACTATTACATGGTGGCTTCCACTCGGTTCACAAAGAAAGTTCTGACAGGCAAAGGCATCATCCGCTACACAAACAGCAAAGGAGCA
>CAODLS010776487.1:0-23467 GCA_948243855.1 Flueggea neowawraea | reverse complement strand
TGCTAGAATAATCAACGAATTCCGTTTCCGACCAGAAAACATCGTCGATGACCGGAAAATTCTCCCATGATTCCTCATATTCGTCCTTAATCACATTAACATTGTCTGGTTTTTCTGATTGTATAATTGAAGGATCCGTGACGGAGGAATTTTCGGTGCAAGAAGAGGGTTGAGGAGACATGGCATACCCGGAACTTTCTGATGATCCTCGCTGAGTTTCAAAAAATGAGTTGGTAGTAGATTCAGATTGGTTGGAACCACATTTTGGTTCTGCAACAACTTGTTGATTATTGGAGGCATTTTTTTGCTTAATTTTCTTCTTTATATGTGTATGCCACACATTCTTAATCTCATTGTCGGTCCGACCTGGTGATTTTGCTGCAATAGCTGACCACCTGGAAATATTAAAATTTATGAGAATTTATCTATATTTCATGTATATTATTGAAACAAAAAAAAAAAGAGAAAAGAAAAGAAAATAATAACCAAATCAATCCATTCTTGGTTCTTACCTGTTTCCTAACATTTCATGTAACTGGATGATAGTGTCTTCTTCTTCCTTGGTGAAATTCCCTCTCTTTATATCGGGTCTTAAGTACTTTATATATCTCAGTCTGCAACTCTTTCCACATCTTAATAAATCTACGACAAATCATGTGAAAGTTAATACATAGTACTTGTAAAAAATGAGTGGTTCGTGTTTTATTAACAATTAATGATATGGAGATAGGGTTCTGGAAGTTACCAGCTAGCTTAGGAAGAGCTCGCCAATTGCTATGGCCATGCTTTTGAACATAATTGATCAAGATTCGATCCTCTTCAGGTGTCCATGGACCCTTCTTCAATCCCATCTTCTCACAACAAGGAGCCCTACCCATTTTTGTTTCTCTGTTCTATGAAGTTATTTCTTTTTTTTTCATGTCTTTCTATTGAGGCTATAAGCTCTCTCTCTCTCTCTCTCTCTCTCTCTCTTTCACAAAATGATTGTGTTAGAGCTAGTTTTCATGAGGGGCTTGGTCGGTATTTATCCTTCCACATATTCTACAAGTCAACATGTTTATGCTCACAAAATCCAACAGACCGGAGCAATACAATTTCCAGGAAGGAGAGTCTCTCTCTCTTCTCTTACTCAGGCACACCAATTTTAGATTAGTACAAGTTGGGTTCATTTTATTTTTATTTAATTATAAGTGATGTTTTGTAGTGGATAGATTTCGTCTATTGTCCCATAGTAGTGACAAGTAAACGGACAAGATCACAAGTGTGGCATGTACAACAAAAAAAATCCCTCATGCACTTACTTGATTGTTTATTTGGTTAGCAAAAAAGGTTGGTGGGTTAGAATAATCATGAGAGATTAATGTTTTGGAGCATAATTAAGACTACATCCTAAGCTCTATTTAGGTGTTCTATTGTATTGATAAATAGGGGTGTAGATGATTCAATATGCTCGTGAACACTTTGGTGCGCTCGGCTTGATTATTTTGAATATTGGCTCATAAATGGATAAAGTTTAAATTTGATTCCAAAATTAAGTTTAAACAGGGAAATTTTAGTTTGCTAGACTCGTAAATAAATTAGAATATAACTTTCAATAATAATTTAGATTTGAAAAATTATATAATTAATCCATATAAAAATTAAATATTTACATGGTTTATATATAAATTATATATAAATTAATACAATCTTACTATATTATATTCATTAATTTAATAAATTTAACACTACAATTAAACTCAATAAAAAAAAGTTCAAAACAATTCACATAAGTTTGTGAGCCTAGTTTGAACATATCAAAACTCAGCTAAATTTTATGAAGGCATCCAATCAAGAATAAGCAATATATAATTAACGAATAATCAAATTGAGAATTGAGAACTTATTTCGATACGCACAATGGAAGGATTTGATTGGATACACAAGAAACAACCAATTACTAGTTTCTAGGAACCATTTTCGTTAGTGTTGGTCTCGCGAGCAAACCACGGTCAGATTGTCGACGAGAGTGCTCGTCTGTTTCGCAGCCTAGATGCCACGCAGATCGGGACCATCGACGAACGAAGGACGAGTGGAACGAGAGGTGCATCACGGAGGAAGAAACTTTCTCTTCTTCCTTTCCTCCCTCTCTCTCACGTTTTTTTTAGTGGGTTTTGGAAGAATGGAATCACTCATCTTCCTTTCCTCCGTATATATAAGCCCTTAAATGGTCTTTGGGCCCAATGGATCTAATAAGTCCAATAGGCTTAGTAAATGGGCCTTTTGGCCCTATGTGCAACATGGATTATTTTCTCTTTCTCTGAAAGGGATGCATTGCTCGATCCGCGTGGCATTTAGGCTGTGAAACAGACGAGCACTTCCGTCGACAATCCGACTGTAGCTTGCTCGCAAGACCAACATCAAATCTGATCCTGACCAAAAGTCTTCAGCTGCTGGTTGGGTCGCGCTTCCGTAGGAATCGAGGTAGGTAACTCGAACCTACCTTATTATACTGTTTATCTGTTGAAGCGGTAGTTAGATTCCTTCAGTGGTATCAGAGCGGAGAGCGGATTGTGGATTATGATTCAAAATTCTTGTTGGTCTATATCTGTTATACCTACAGTAAATTTCTTGTATTTGACTTTTTGTTCCGAACGTCGTTTTTTGTTCGAGTCCGTCAGGAGCCGAAAACTGAAAGTTGGATTTTCAAAATTCAGATGAGATATTTGAGATCAGCGACCTCAAAAACATTAGTTGCCCTAGTTTCGTTGCGAAGTTCAATCGAAAAGGTCGTCAAATCCACGAAAATCAGATCGAAAAATACCAAGTGAGAAGCTTACAGATGAATTTTTCATCTGATAAGAATGGCGACGTGGGGAGTTGTGATTCTTCCGACCCACTCAGAATGCGACACTTGGCGAAGCAATAATTCAGTCAAAGTTGACTGAGACGTGGACCACTCATCGATCAACACGTATCACCTATAGATCATGTGAATTGATTGTTTGCAACCAATCATTACCCGACACGTGTCATATGCAACACGTGGCCTAATCAGAAGTCGACACATGGCAGAAGCTTTCAGAAGAAATTCTAGATAGACACGCCACGTGGACTAATGAGAATCTGTATGTGTCACACACATCACGATGACACGTGTCATCCACCTCATCAGATTTTGGACCAATGAAATTATGACACGTGTCAATCAAAATATAGTTAAACTATTTTTTTACAAGTTATTTAATAGCTTTCATTAAGATTCGAAACGCCGCCTCTCAACATTATTAGAGTTGAGTAGTTGACTTTAATTCGAATAAATTATAAGCCCACATTGATTATAGTTAAATTAAATTTATTCCTTGCACACTTACACAAATCAATTGGAAATTTGGGCCAATATAGCTTACTTATTTTTTCTAGATAGTCATTGTTACGACCCATTCTCGGAACCATGACCGGCGTACGAGGTGAATCGTCTATGGGAGACCAACTCATCCTGCACAAGCCTCAGTGAGCAGAACATTTACCCAATAATCATATTTAAATAAATATGAAAAACAAATAAAGGTTTAATATTTATTAAAACAAAACATATGGAATATAAATTGCGAAAATAATTTCAAATTAAAACATTTGAAATGCCAAAAACAGTAACAAAAACAAATCCCACAGGAACACGGTGTGGAGTCTCTAACAAATTATACAAACGGAGCCCGATCAAAAGGGCATTGACTGCAACGTCACAATACATCACTGAGCATCAGAAGCCAATTATTATAATCCCTTAGAATCACCTGCACGATGATAGTAAATAGAGACAAAATAAAGAAAAGGAGGTCAAACCCAGTGAGTGAGAGACAACACTCCAGATCGCCTCATTTGGACCTCACCAAGACTGTTTTGAAAACAGTTCAAAAATACTACATGCGGATATAAGCAACATATATAAGCAACATATATCAATATATATATATATATATATATATATATATACACGCTACATATGTAATAGCGATTCAAAATCGTTTCGAAATCGTTCGCATTCAAAGCAAACAACATGCACTAAATCATTCTGGAACTAAATTAGAATCTTTCAAGAATCTTTCCAAACTTTATCAAAGTTGTCATGCTTTCAAAACCAAGGCAAAACCTTTCAAAAACCATTTTATCTTATCAACAATTTCAAAATAAAATCCTTTTTGGTTGTACTAAATATTTCAAAGTCCAAAAACCCTTTTTATCTTTTATTGAAAACTCATGCTCAGAGTTCAAAACCATTTCTAGCGTTACCAGAAATTTCATAAACAAAAATCTGCTACGTAGGCATAATAATAATAATAATAATAATCATATTATTATCAAAATCATAATATCTCGTAGATATCAAAGTCAAAAAAACATATATCACGGATAAGGGACCAAAGATAATCGTGGTGAGATCCGGGTCACTCTAACAGCTCAATAATGATTGTGAACTCTGCTACTAATCCAAAATTCAATCATGTGTCTGATGAGGACAACATGGCTACGAACTACTCTGGTAGCTGGGTTTAACACGCATTAGTATACCAAAGGCTACGCACCCCGTAGCATGGGCATCCCGTCTCCAAAACATATACATAGTTTATTGGAATCCAAAACATAACGGTCATGTGACCGAGTATATCAAAACAAAGAATATATATAAGGTATAACTTATATATTGAAGTCCAAAAACAAAGTCACTGATTTTCCAAAACAATTCCATAATCTAAATATATAAAGATATATATTTGTTCGGAAACAAAATCTTTATTTCGAAAAGGTATTCGAAAAATCCAAATAAATACCATTTATATAAAAACGTATCAAAATCCCAAATAGGGTTCATAATTTTATTTCCGAAATGTACCAAATAATATAATATAATAAAATTATATTATTTCTCAAAAACAATTCCTCTTTCGCCGAAGTGCAAAATCTTTCAAAGACAAAGTATTATTACTCCTTCCAAAACCCAAATAATTTTTCAAAAATAAATTCAAATCAACCAAGTCCTCACATATACCAAATTTTAGAATTTCAATTCCTTAATTATTTCATTTTACATGTTATAGTTATAGCACAACAAAAATATATAAGTAGAAGAGACACAACTTATGTGTCTGAAACTGTCATCCACTCACCTGGATGTCGAGCTTTCAAATTCTGAATCATTGGCCACCGGTCGATGGCTGATCACCTAAAAAATTTGAACTGAGCTGAAACAAACGTTTTACAAACATGTCAAACTCAGTGACTGTGACAATACAACATATGCATGAAATGCAATTGCAGACTCAAACGCCAACGACATCAGAAATTCTATTTTGATCGAAGATTTAGCACTCTCGTCCCAAAAATCCAAATCCATGTAAAATTATGATTTAATCCCCGACTTTTGTAAAATTATACTTTGGTCCCTGAGACCCCGAAAATCAATAATTAATCCCTAAACTTTCAAAATTTAAAATTAAATCCTCCAAATAACTCAATTTATGAATAAAAGCTCAATTTTATCAAAATTACAAAATTAACTGAAATTTTTCAAAATTACAAATCTAGAGCCTATTTTTATAAAATTACAGATCTGACCCAATATGTAAAATATCAGTTACAGTCCTCCAATTATTCTAGAAAAATTAGAATTTGTCACCTAAGTCCTTGCAACAAAAAAATATCTTCAAAAATGTCACAAAACTCGAACTGGGCGAAACCCGATGTTCGCAATAGTTCATTCCAATCAATTATAATCAACCCCTGAAACCTAAATCTACCTTCGGTTTACATCCAGAACATCAAAATCAGTCCAAACCGTCGGACCCATTTTCAGACCAAAATTGTTCATCAACATACAATCATCAAATCTCTATTTTCAAGCTAGATTCATGCATTTTCAACCTCAACCCATCATTACCCAACAAAAACCAACTCATTTCCAGCCAAAAACATGAAAAAAATCCCAAACTCTAGATCCATTTTAGGCACAAACTCGAAACCCATACAAACCCATCAATTTTAACCATGAAACCAAGCAAGAATAGGAGAGAGAAAGAGAAAATTATCTTAGCTTGGTGTGAGAATGGAAGAGGAACGAAGGAGAGATAGAGCCGAAGTGAGAGAGAGATAGATTTTTTGGGTTTGTGAACAGTGCAGATCGAAGAAAGAAGAAGAAGAAAAAGAGTGGTCGGTCGGGTCGACTGGGTTTTAAAAACCCAAACACGAAACAACATCGTTTTGCTACAAACCGGCCCAGTCACACACGCGAATGACAGTCATCACCCGCAAACGACAGCGACGAACGACTCGTTATTTGGCATCAACGACCAGGCTCCCAATGTCAAACGACATGCCGTCTGACCACCAACGACAGACGACCAATCGTTCAGTCCTCTTTTCCAGATTTTATTTTTCAATTTTCCAAAATTTTCACTTACCCAAAATATTTCCAAATCACTCCTAATCTTCATTAATCATCTAAGTAACATCTTAAACATAAAATTAACCATTCAATCACAAAAAATAAAATTTCAAATAAATTTCTAAATTATTCAAAATAATTATTCCAAAAATAATTATCCACCAATAATTATTCGAAATAATTACTCCAAATATAATTATCTAAAAATACTTATCAATATATATATATGGGATATTACAGTCATTTAATTGATTCCACCAAGATTTGAATATCCAACTTATTGGTATTAGAGATGAATTTAATGCTAATGAACTATATGCCTATATTGGTTATAGTTAAATTAAATCGATTCCATGCACACTTACACAAATCAATTGAAAATTTCTTTCAATATAGCTTACAATATATTTTTATTAGGTTGGAGAAAAATTTTGATGCTAATTATTTCAAACATTCAGTACACATGCAAATAAATAAAATTCTCCCACTATTGGGGGGCTACGTGCATGAATAACATAGGAGTTGGTGCTAATTATTGCATTCAACTTTACACATGTGTCATGCGGAAATCAGTATATAGTTTGAACATATTATATACTTATAATTTACGTAAAATATTTGCATTGTCTAACCATCTTTACTGAAAATGCTATGCTTTAAATTTTAATCATCCACTTATCGACCGAGTCGAAAGATTTTGAAATTTTCTTTTTTATTGCGATTGTAACAAAAACCAATATCTTCTTGTTGGTCTGTAAATTCAAACATAATTGAATATTGCCACTACTGCCTAATTAAAGTTTATCTATTAGCCAGTTGGAAGGAAGCAAAAAACAAAGAGAAAGCCGATGGACTACTAATTTTATATTACGTAGTGATGGAGACGAAATCATATGCCACATTATTTTATTTTCTAGTCAAGAAGAAATATTTAATTCTCGACCAAAAAGGAAAAAAATATTTAATTTGTAATATAGTCCTTTCTGTTGAACTTTGAAACCGACAAATTTGGAATGATATAGGTTGTTGGAAAAAGCGGTTCGCTCATGACGAGTGGATTGAACTCGGTCGGTCAAGGTGTGAACCGAGACGATGGACCGAGACCAATTGGTGAGCCTAAATGAGATGAACTCATAAGACTAAGCCCATTGAACCCAAAGCCCATTTAAGGGCTTATATATATATATATGGAGAATGGAAGAATGAAGAGTGTTCTTTTGTTCTTCCATCCCACACAAACGTGAAAGAGAGGGAGGAATGGAAGAAGAGCAAGTTTCTTCCTCCATGTTGTACCTCTCTCTCAACTCGTCCGTCATCCGTTGACTGTCCCGATCCGCTTGGCATCTAGACTGCTAAACAGACGAGCACTCCCGTTGACAACCCAACTGTGGTTTGCTCGCAAGACCAACATCAAACTGATCCTGACTTTTGTCTTTCGCTGCTGGTTGGCCACAGGAATCGAGGTAGGTAACTCGAACCTACTATTATATAATGTTTATCTATTAAATCGGTAGTTAGATTTCTTCATAGGTGAAATTTTAGAGCTTAATTTTCTCATGTTCACACTGAAAAAAAATGAAAAACAATTCTACATGGTATATGGCAACGCAAAACTGCTGTTCGGAATTGTCACTGTATTCAAATGTGTGCCTCGCGCAACTTTGAGTCAAAATTCATTTAATTTTTCTTGTATACATTTGCATGGTTCCACAAAACGATCACATGAGACTCTTGCAACCAACGATATCGAATCTATATTAATCAGTAAATATGATCTATTTAAGAGGTTTGAATCTCAAAATCAACTATTATGAAGTAATTAGTATTCATGAAATGAAAGAGATACAAAAAATTAATAAGAGTATGTCGGTTATTATCAAATTTTATTAGAAAACAAAGGAAAAGACAAGTGCTAGTTTGATTTGATTTGGTTAACGATAGTCATTTTTCAGTTTCTTGTCCTCTTCTACAGTCTAATATAACTATATAAGATATGGCTTGGATGTTAAAAAATAAGTTTTTTTTTTTAAAAAAGGAGATTTCTTACCTAGAAATATAGAATATGTAAATTGAACAATTAAAAATAAATATTTGAAATATTTTTTTTGAAGAATATATGCTATATTTGAAAACTAAAAGTAAAACAAATTTACTAAAATATTCATATAAATTTAGTCAGAAACAGAACTAAATAGGAATGTTTGAAGGGTTTAAACACATAACACAAACTATTTTAAACACATAACACAAACTATAGTATTTTTTGGAGAAGGAGATTTTTAATATTTATTTTCATTTCTTTCTCATATATTAATAGACGTAGAAATTTTGATTTAACAACTGTTTTAAGTAATTAGTTCTTAGTATTCTTAATAATTCATTAAGATTAGCTACTATTTACTTAATTAAGATATATAATCATGAATATTAATATCACTTTTAGGTGGATATTCTTCGACTTAACTAATGCTATCTATTTTTTCTCAATAACAATATTAATATCACAAATTCTAATATGACATGTTGTATTTTGATTGAAATTGTTGAAAAATTGGGTCCGTCTATGACGTTAATGGGTGAAACTTGAAGTCAGTAGTTATGGGTTCAACTAATGAGTCCAACTAATTGTTAGTTAATTAGTTGCAAGCCTCTTAATAGAATTAAGAAAAGTTCAACTAGGATCCACACATATTAGCGTTATGTGTAGAAAATCTTAGCGTGCAAGAGTGACACAACATCAAAAACAAAAAGAGAGACAAACTCTATTCCTCTTCCTTCTTGCTGCCCCTCTCGAGAGAGAGAAGGGTTCATTCTTCTTCCATTGTTAAATCCTACAACACTGATCCCGAGTTGACAACTAAGTTGCAATTCAGTTAATCGTTCCCATCAATCAAACGATTGTGGTTCAATTGCGAGGTTTGCATCAATTAATCATATTTGAATTTGCAATCTATTGCACGTTGAAATAAATAATCGATTAATTAATTCAACATTCTATACTATTAGGTTGTATAGATCATATTTTCTTTTAGAAATTTACTGAAATTTAGCTAATAATATCATTGTCATTCATGCACTATTAATACACAACAAAATCAATAATATCTCTATGTCTTTAATACATAACTAGCATTTTACTTGTGCTACGCACAGTTATTAGAATTTTTATTATTTACATAAAAACAACATTAATTCTAAAAAAGTGAAAAATAAAATTTAATATGGTAAATTGTAATCTTTTTATTAATTTTAATGTATATAACAAAAGGTTCAAATAATTTTATGTTGAGTATAAAATAAAAAATAAAATATTTTTAAGAAAAGCTTATAAAATTTTCCAAACTACAAAACCGAAACTAATTAATATTTAGTAAATTTATATTAAATTTTTCTAAATTTTGTAATTCTACATATTTTCTTTATTTGAATATTTAATTATAATTTTCTATCTTGAAAGTTCATAATATTAGATGTCGTACTTTTTTTAAAAACCACCAATGTCAAAGCTTGTAGCCAATAATTATTTTTCTTCTTAAATAAAAAATAAATAAGAATTAGAATAAAAAAATAATTTGATATTTTTTATTTTAACTCAAAATTAAGAAATAATACTTAAAAATAAATAATTTGCTATATGATTTAGTGTCACAACTATGAGCAAATTGCACTAAACTTATAAAAACAATGTCACAAAAATTATATAGTTATATCTTTCTCAGCCTTTTGGTTAAAATCAAAATAAATAAATTTAATATTAATGATTTTTTTTGAGAATATCTTTGCATTAACCAAAATAACTTAACAAAAAAATTTTAGTAATTCATTTTCCAATATGAAAATAAACTCAAGAGAAAATTAATTCTTTTCATGAGTAATTTATATATTGTTATACTTAATATAAAAATAAAATAAATTTATACTAATAATAAAAGTAGATGGTGCTAGTTTTCTTCTGATTTGTTTTGTCAAAATTTTAAGTATAAACTAAGAGAACTAATATTCGATATATGCAAGGTCTTTTCATTGTGAGCAATAGAACAAATTTTCAATAAAAAGGTGTAGATGGTACGATTTTTCTTCTAATTTTTGTTGTCAATTTTCTAAATATAAACTAAAAACACTTATTTTGATATATAAAAGTCTTTTTATTATAAAAAATAGAAAAAAATATATGATTTTTCTTACTAATTTTAATATATGAAAGATCTTTTCATTGTAAAAATAGAATAAATTTTTAATAATAAGGTGTAGATGGTGTGATTTCTCTTTTAATTTTCTTTGTCAAATTTCTAAGTATAAACTAAGGGTACTTATTTCGATATGTAAAAGTCTTTTTATTATAAAAAAAGAAAAAAAGTATATGATTTTTCTTACTAATTTCAATGTATAAAAAGTCTTTTCGTTGTAAAGAATAGAATAAATTTCCAAATAGAATAAAGTATATATGATTTGTTTTAATATACTCTTTTAAATAGTATATGATAGTTTAACAAAAAAGTAATTAAACAACAAAAAAAGGTAAATGTGAAATGATTATCAAATATAATACCAGTCAAAAATTTAGAAAAATTCTCTCACTATTATATATATATTGATTAAATTGACAAAAAAATAGAACGTACCTTCATTAACAGTGATGGTAATTAGCTCCGGTTTTTTGATGGATTTGGTAAGCTCCCCTTATAGTATACTATAATCTTTAGTTTTATTTTATATTTGTTGGCCATAATTTCATTAAGTTTACTAACGAATGTCTACTAGCATTATAAAACAATTTGATTTTATCATTTTTTTTTTCAAAAATAAATTATTTGTAATATTAGTATTTATCATGTCAGTTTCAATGAATACGGCGCACTGCCATACATTAATCAGTGAAGGTGCTTGAAAGATGAAACATATATGCGACACATTTGATTGATCATTAATTGTTCGTAAGGCGAACCCCAATAATTTTTTTAAAAAATGAATGAAAGCAGTCAATAAATCTCATTAAAAAATCTTATTTAGATAAATTATCAGTACGTAGTTGTTGAATTAAGGTTATAAAAAAATTATCAATTTAAGCGTAATTGTATTGAGAACTGACCATTATGTTTAATTCCACGTCAAAAGCTACGCTGTTGACTTTGATTATGTTTAGTCTTCATTGACTGATTTGTCACCAATTATTTTAATTATAGTTTTAGTACTAATCTTTTTTTTTTTCTTAGAAATAAGAGGAGGGAGACCAATGGCAACTTATTGTATTGATTGTAATCCAATTAGTTCTCCTCAACTACAATTTGTTCGAAAAATTATGGTTGGATTTGACAAGAATCAAACTTTATCACCGTAATCTTAACTATTAGAGTAAAGTAAAAGGATCAAACAAAGGTCCCAAAATTCATTTCTGAAATAAGACTTAAATGCGTTATGGCACGCTCCTTCCTGAACTTGAACTTGGACTATCGCAGCACTCAAGGGGCATCATAATCGCTGGACTACTAACCGCAGTTGATAGTACTAATCATCAATACTCGGTGAGCGGACATTTAATCACCGCCAACTGATCACCATCAAATAGTGGTTACACTTGCACCCATTTTCAAATGCAGCTTATTAGAATTCAATTTGGAAAATCAAATATTAATTTTTGCTAGAGAAAATACATATTAGCTACCTGGAGCTAAATTTTTTTGTTATACGTAATTCAGGTAATTGTATGGGTTTTTTTTATCTCGAGGTTTAGTATTCCACTTTATTTATTAAAGAAAATAAGTTCACGTAAAAATTTATATTTTTTGATAGTTATGTAAAAATTTATATAATGAGATGGAGCAAGAGACTTCCTCTTTTGCTGCAGACCAACGAGAAAATTCATGGGCTTAAGTTTTGAAAATTCCCAAATTTCAGCGTTACATCCTTTTCTTCTATAAATACGGCTCCAAGTTGTGGTTAGTCGTTATACTCGTCACTGCAACGTTTATCAACTATAATTAATATTTAATTGATATTGATTAAGGGTCACTTTGTTTTGAGGTCTAAGTTGCGATATTATTGAATTTCATTCCCCGGATAATTAGTTCTCCATGTTCATAAACAGAACCAACATGTTACCCATATATGCTTATGGATGATCTACCAAAAACAACCAAATGTTCTATTATAATTTGATCGTCATATTTAAGTTCGGCCAATGGTAAGTTTCACTACAAATTATGGGCAAAATAATGAGTGATAAGCATAGTAACAATTCTTAAACAATGATTAATTTGAATATTTGATCTACTGAATTGGTTTAATATCCAGAACATGTGTTTAGACTTTAGACTAATATGCATAGCTAGCAATGTCACAGCATGCATCCAAAGTATGCCAATTATAAAACGGAAAGAAACTATCCAAAAAGACAAATAGGAGGAGATAAACACAGTACAACTTTTTGACAAATATTCAAATGATTGGACGCGTACCTTATAACTCTAAGTTTAAGATTCAATCTTTATAATAAAAATTAAATTATATAAATTTATATATAGTTTAATGGGTTGTTTATTTTAGGTGATATTCAATCAACATATTATTATTCATGCATATTTCAACTTTAAAATATATATCATTTTCTCTATTGTTTCACTGTACAATCCACTAATTTACCGGTTTATAATTTGTCTACTTAATCCACTTCAAACAAACATCTCTATCTCACATGCATATCTGCCGTCTAGATTGAATCATTCCATCTACTCATGCGTGCATGTCCCTTATAATTACAGTATAGTCTCAGGCGTGTTTCTTATAAAGTTAAACATATAATATAACCAATTCATCTACAATGCATGCACATCTCTGCCGGCTAGATTGAACCAGTTTAGCAATGACGACCAATTGCACTCTCCCTGCCCTGTCTAGATTTTGTCTGTGCTTGACCTTGTATTTGTCTTGCAGTTTGCCAGCAATCTGTGTCATTAATAGTGTTCTTGTTATTGGATTTCAAAGTCGCTGGTATGATAGAGCAACAAATTAATTATAATTACCATATAGAAGATAAATTTTTAATAATGGAGACTGTTTGTAGAAAAAAAAAAAGCAAGTTGGTGTCTGATACCCGTCATTATCGACCTTAATGTACATGCGTTCTTGTTATATAATTATTTACCCAAGTTTCACTAGATTAATAGCTTTTAGTTGTCATTTTGTACTGTTGAGTGCTGTTTTTTTTAATTAACATGATTGACTAACTAATCTCAAAGTACTTAGATTTCAGTATCATTTGACTATAACTTTATTATTTAAGAGATTGTTTTCAAGTTACATAAAAAAAATTTAAATCTTACAAGAAAATATTGCAGAATAAGGATACTTGCAATTTTATAACACACCTTCAATTATCATTACAAAAGATTTAGCTCAAACATGCATATCTCATAGGTGATGTGGCATGTACCAGGTTTAATACAAATTTGTTATTTGACATTCAAATACGAGTACGAGTTATAAGCACTCTACTGAGTTAAGTATATAGATCTACCAATGAATATGTAATTAATTGGTACTAGTTAGAGTTAACTCTAGTATTAAGAGATTATGAGTTTAATTCTCGATAGGAACAAAAATAAAATGACTTATAGGATAAAATATTTATATATCTTTGGTTATTCCCTTAAAGAGAAATCTGGTAGCAGAATCATCATTAACTAGAATCATTTACAAGTATACAATGATCAACTTAATTAATTGTATACGAAACAGTCTAACAACAAAACTGATGATGAAGAGTTTGGTAAGCAGTAATGTCATCTCTCTTTGTTTCTGTAGTCATCAATTAGGTAGTCATGGTAGAAAAGGTCTTGCAATATTAATTACAAGCTACAAGCTATAACAAATTCAATTATAATGTGTGTGCAACCTTTGATTGTTCTAAGGTTGGTCATCAACTAGTGCCTAGAAGTTGCTGCATTTGATCGATTCTGGTTTTGAAATTAAGCGATTCCACGGAATGGGTATATATGATCGAAGTGGTCGGTTGATCTTTCTGTAGCCATTAACCCAGTCTTTGATTGATCTAACAGGTGACGAAACTAGGGAGGTGGTTTTAGTTATATTCAACTATATCTTAGAAAGATTACTAATTAATATGAATAATTCTAGTTTTTTAATACAAGTGTGATTATCATGTAACTGCTCCTATACTAACTCATTAAAGACGTGCAAAGTTATAATAAGGGAATATTAAACAAACTAAGTCTTTGTGGTTAAGTTTTTATACGTTGTTATGAGTATAAATGTACCACATTTTCTAGCCGTAAGGGTCTCATTGTGCTTAAAAACAGGTGAACGACAAAATAAGACCCAATTTTAAAATATCTCATTACATAAAAAAACCCACATGTTTTGCTTTGGTTTGCTAGGAAACTAGTTGTGTGATATATTCACTTCAGCTCTTTTCCGTGATTCAAATAAAATATGTTTGTGATAATGATATAAATAAAATTATTTTTTTAAAATATATTTTATTTTATTTGCATAGGAAATTAAGTTTTTATTACGGTTATTGATTACTGAGTCTCATATTTTTATATGAAAAAATTTGTATAGGAAATTAAATCTTTAACTCTTTAATATAAAGGACGGTTTCAATACCATTGAAAATCGGACTCCAACTCGCTTATCATATCACAAGTTTGTTATACCAAAACCATCATTTGTTTGTTGTTAATCATCAATGTTGATGAATGATTAATGATATTTTTCTCCCTCTTTTGTTATCTTAAACATAAAAATGACATATTTCTCCCCCCTTTTGTTTCTTATATGGATTGAGGCCACTCTTATTTTCGGCCTGTTTCAAACTTGAAAACGCCCAAAACTATGGAGGCCCGTTTGACGCTTATTAAGTCGGTGGCTCAAACCAGATACAATACCCAAATTCTGAATGACACAACAAGAACAGTATCTTAGCTCCAAGCTAACAGGGACAAAGTTGGCTATAATCTGAATCTGTCCAAAAAAAGTTGGCTAGAATCTGAATCTGAGCGTAAATTTAGTACAACGAGAAACAAACCACAGAATAACCTAATTGACCTTATACAATGAAGATTTACATTAGTTTGTTGCAATATCGGCTAAAATTAATCTCCGCGCATCTAGTAATTATTTCAGCTGCATTTCTGGATCATCTTCATCGTCGAACTCTGCTTCACTTGATGGCCTGATTTTCTTTATGTCTCTTCCTCCTGTTGATGTTCTTCCTTTTTTAGGTTTTCCCCTATAAGAGGTTAATTATATTGATGCATTAGAAAACTTGGAAAATGCAATTACAGTAATAATCAAATTGCAACAGATGTGTTACTCACTGTCCATTAGCAAGCAACCCTCCAGCCTTAGACCGAGCAGAACCAAAATCAGATCTTCCATCTGCACAAAAAGCAGTAAGATGTACTACTACACCTCTGAGGTTATGAAAAGAATACTTGTAAAAGAACAAACAAAGGCATACCATCACGGCCGGATCCAAGTTCTTCAGCCTGTATAGAACAGTAGAGAAGGAAGAGTATCAGTCTATCAGATAAGAACAGATACACATGTAATATATGTCAATATTAATGCATAATTATCAGTTCTTCGTTGCCATTTTGGCTTCCTGAGCAGCAGAAAAAGTACCAGGAACATCAAATGCAGAACGTGTACAACACAAAAACATATTTTCTGACATCATGTGTTAAACTTATCAACGCCAGAGTGAATCAATAAAAGAATATCTTGCAAGGAGAACAAACGCATTCATAAACCAAAAGCAGTAACCTTGACCAAGAGCTCCTTAACAAACAAAGAGAAAATAAGAACACGAAGCAAACTAAATAAACATCCTGTTTTTAATTACTACAAAACCTTGCACATATAATTAATTACATACCACAGGTGAAGTTACTGAAGACAACGAGAACAGCCTGTCTTCCGGCTGAAATTTCCTCGACCTCTTCAAACTGCAACATCATTTGAAAAGAAACCAAAGAAGAAATCATCACCAAATTCCAGCAAATCAGTCTTTCACTTCTGCATCAGAATTACCAAAAAGAAAAACTTTGCTAATTTTATTTGCATGAAAAAGGAATTAATTAAATCAAATAAAATTTCATAAAAAGAAAAATTACTTGGCATTACTCTTGGAGGAAGACAGGAAGCCTTCGAAACCTCTGAGAGCAGTTCCTATCTGAGTCGAATCTTGTAAGTAACCTGTCTCCATTTCGTACACCTATAAACATCCTCAATCACACAAAAAACAGTAATTAACATTAACTAACAAATGCCTACACAGATTAAACAAGAATAATTACCTGTTTCTCAATGTTACGTAGTTCTTCTTGAAGCTTCTCCCTCCTTCCCATCAGAGAAGCTAACATGATTGCTGGACTTGACCCTCCTCCTCTCTGTCCTAAAACGCGCCGTTTTTTGTTTCAACGACAACAAAGCCGAACCAGTGAAGCTCAATTATTGAAGGAAGAAACAATGAATCTTTCAGTTGTGACAGTTACCTTGAGATTCCATGTTGGCGCCGAATTTCAAATCGTTAACCCACAAAGCCGGCTAATACAACAGAAAACTGGTAACGACTTTTTAGATTCTTTAATTTTAAACTTTTTTCAAAAGAAAATAACTTTTAAAAATGTGTTTTCGAGAACCATTAAAGAGGTTCGTAAAGTCTTACCCGCGGTGGTGAGGTGGGAACTTGCAGTTGCAGCACGGCCCATGCTCCAGCTAAACGACAAACCACATCGTTTGCTTCCTTCCACAAAAACGACATGTCGGTTGGTAACTTAAATCTGTCGTGGCTGCCCGTTCGTTCGGCCTTTCCAAGTATATTTGCCACGTAATCGCGGTGGCTTAAGGTGGCGAGTAAATACGACACGTTTTTTAATCACGGCGTCTCCACGGCGGAGAAGCGAATAAAATAGTGAAGCTATATTTGTGTCGGTATCTAATTTTTTTAAAATTTTTATTTGGTCCAAAAAATACAACCAATTTAAATTATATATATTTTTATTATAAAAAAAATTGATTGGTGTTGCTGGCTGCGGTTTTCCGCTTCTTTTTATTCTCCTCTTTTCTCCTCAAAAAAAGTCTTCGACTTTTAATAGTTCGTTTCTTCTATTCACTCTCTCCCTCTCGGAGAAGTGTGAAGCCAAATGTCTTTTAGAGGGGTAAGCTTTTATTTTTCAATGTAAAGATAAGATCTTTGCTTAGTGTTTTGTTTTGCTTAATCTCATTTCTTCCTGTATGTTTTAGTGGGTTCTTTGTTTCAGTTTTATTGCTACTGGTTTATAGAAATTGATGGTATTTTTGTGCCAATTTTTTGTGTTTTCTGTCTTGAGTGGTGGGTTCAAAGGTGTGTCTTGTTAGGCATTTATAATAGCTTATTGTGAAATCTGATTTCTTTTCTGTTATGGTTCATGCAATGCTTTTTTAGGAATTTGTCTGATTTTGTGGACTTTTAGACTATTAGATTTGAGATTTTATTCTCTCTTTAAAGCTTTAGTAAAATTTTTATTTTGAACTCGTCGATTGTTGCGATTGTGAGTTGTGGACTGTCTATTTGGTAGTTAATATCGTTCTTTAGAGAGTTAGGGATTTTTGTTTTTCAATGGTCTCTAGTTAAGGGATCAGTGTTTTTCTTTTAATTACTTCTTTGTGTTGCTGGTTACACGCTAAGATTGGTTCGTGTTGTTTCAGGGAAATGGTTCGTCTGGTATGGGCGTTGCTGAGCACAGCAAAAGCACATTCCTTGAACTGCAGAGGAAGAAGTTGCATCGCTACGTAATTTTTAAGATTGATGAGAATAAAAAAGAAGTGGTGGTTGAGAAGACTGGAGGACCAGCTGAGAGCTATGATGATTTCACAGCCTCATTGCCTGAGAATGATTGCCGATATGCAGTATATGACTTTGATTTTGTGACCGCTGAGAATTGCCAGAAAAGCAAGATCTTTTTCATCGCGTGGTTAGTTTTTGTTTCTAGTTTCCAATTTATCCTGCTGCATGAATGTCGTATATTGAGGTTTTATTGTTGCTACATTCTTTATATAGCCATCATTATCTGTTTTGTTATCTTTGTGACAGGAGAAAATGTTTCCGATATTGATTGCTGAATTTGGTACTAATTTAAACTTTAATTCTTTATTCTCTTGCAAAAACTTCTGTGTGCATTATTGTCTATTTGACTGGGCTTAAGAATCAGAAGTCGACAGCTTCAATGTTTAGAATCTGTGATAGGTAATGTAACTAAAGCTTATAAACAAAGACAAACTTGGTGTGCGTGCACTTCTCTTTTTGTCTTCTTATACCTGATTTTTATCAAGACTTTGATGATCAGTAGTGTATGTTATAAGAAGCATATTAACAGAGAGATGGATACTCAGAGGTGAAAGACATGGGCAATGTGGAATGGTAATTTGTAATTTTTATCACTTTCTAAAATTGAGGCGCTATGTCCTGGTGAAAAAAGAAAAAGAAAAATTGAGGTGCGATGTGTCAATGGTGATGGCCCGATGGGTACTAGAGGCATAATTTTAATTTAAACCTTTTTAGGAGGATTGTTCAGTCAGCAAAAGTTGGATTTCATTTTTTATCGCGGAGAATTTAAATGGTTGCTTTTAAATTCAGAATAAAATGTCAACAGAAGGAGTAAGGTTTGAATTGGTTGATTCAGTGGCAGTGGTTAACTGAACTCTAGGTCACTCTCTGTGCTTAGTATTTCGTCATCGTCCTTCCTGACACTCTTTAGGAAGCTCTAATTACAGAGATTTATGTGTGTTAATAGGTCTTCTTATCGTCACTTCTATTTTTGTATGCTTTACGGGTGTGTCCATGCTGCCTCCCTCCCTGGTTCTTTCTCATGTTATATGAAACACCAACTATATTCTGTATATTAGCATATATCTTGTCATTTAAGAGTATTTTCATACCTAGTGCAGAACGAACCTTGGTATACTGGATTATACCAATAGGGCCTGTGAATTGTCTGGTATGCACATGACATGAAAATGTAATGATAGGATGAGATAATGTGGTGTGTTTCATTGTCTTCTCATTTTTAGGTCTCCTTCTGTTTCTCGCATCCTTGCCAAGATGCTGTATGCAACTTCCAAAGACAGGTTCAGACGGGAGTTAGAAGGGATCCATTATGAAATCCAGGCAACAGACCCAACCGAGATGGATCTTGAGGTACTTCAGGACCGTGCACGCTGAGCGCTTGTGTGTCTCGAATTCTTCAAGGGGCGACCTAAAGGAACGTATTTGGAACTTCAATTAGTTGCATTGCAGGTAAACAATTAAGGAGCAACAAAATTTTGGATGGATCAATCAAACTTAACGCTTGTCCAGTATATAATATAGGTGAATGTGGAAAAACTACTTTCAGACTTTACACTTGTTCTTCCCAAGATTATGTTAGACCATGATATGGGTTGAGGTCGATCCTTGAGCATTAATGCACATAAATCGGCGAGTGCAGCCAACTTTCATCACCATAATGAACTCTGAAATTAGCGGCCTTTTATAAACTAGCCCATGTTATTGTTTAGGCCGTGTTGGTTTAAATATGGAATTGCAATTCGCTGTCTTATGATTGTTGTGCTCTTAAAAATGTGTTGATTTATCTACTTTTGCATACTTGTGCGATCTTTTTTTCCCAATGTATGAAAAACATGCGCTAATATGATTGTCAAGATATATACTAATTTCTCTATATAATTTATCCAGTTTATCAATTTATAATCTACTCTAAATAATTATCACTATTTAAAAAAAATAAAACTATTTGTATTCAATTATTGAATTGTTAATTTAGTAGTTAGCATGTTGGTTTTTACTGAATTGCTATGATGATTCAGTTAATAGGAGTGTTTGTTTTGATTAAATTGAGTAGATATTGGTAAAATTCGATAGATGCTATAATAGAAAAAAAGAAAAGAAAAAGAGGTAAATTTGATTGTCTATTTTATATCTAAAAACAATCGCCCCTAAAAACTGCGACATATAACTGCAGTCGACTCCAATGACACTGGAAATGAATGGCATTAATCATGAGTTGCAATTCTAACCAAGACTCCCAACAGCCGCACGTTAGCTAGGGGACCTTATCTGCGTTCTCCACATCATCTCTTTTTCTACAGCGGATCCACAAAGTAGACATGATATGCCCACTCAACACGAAGCCCACATGGTCATGACAAAAATAGTTCCACACGACACTAAAAGACAATTTCAGTTCCCATTTTTTCAACCATCACGAACTGTACAGATTCAACCAGTAAAATCAATAATGTGAATGACATAAACCCACTCTTGTGTTTCTTTCTAACAAAGGTAGATAAAGTTGCTATCTTGGAGGAACTGGGTTAAAGCGTTTTAGATCATCTGTTGTGTCTGTGCGAGTGGTATTTAATTTCTTTATGTATTCTTATCTGTCTGGATAACATATTCTAGTGCGAATTATTAAGGAATAATTTCGGTGTGTGTATCAGATCTGTATTATTATGTCACTTGTATGTCTGATATACTTCTTTATTCGGTGTTAAGGTTAGTTGAACTATAATACTGGAATCTGAACTGGTACATGCTTGCCTTGTCTGAAGGTTCTAGAGTGATTTTGAAGTGGGTTCCAGTGGTATTAACTTTTAGAGGTTCTGTTTAAGTGAGGTGAGGCATTCAGCTTAATAGGATTCAGATTCTGGGTCTTGATGAATTGCACCCAAATTTCATTACTTTTTGTTGAGTAGCTCTGGATTTCAAATTTGAGTACCCTGATTGCAACTAGGAGCTTATTTGGGCAATCATACGTAGTTAGGTTATATTGTTAGAGGTCCCTTTTGAATTGGCTTCTTTAGTTTCTGAGACTGAATGAAGTGGTGTGATTAAGCACTCTGGCCAATAGAGATTTTTGGGTATTTACAGTTTTTGATTAATACTAGGATTTGTAGGTGGAGTATGAATTGCAAGCATTGTGAGATTTGAATATCTGCTTTACTGTTCTAAGATCTGAATAAATGGACAGCATGAAGACTATTGTTTGGTTTAGGAGGGACCTTAGAATTGAGGATAACCCTGCACTAGCCACTGCAGCAAGGGATGGCTCAGTCTTTCCTGTCTATAGATGGTGCCCTAAAGACGAAGGACAATTCTACCTGGGGCGAGTTTCAAGGTGGTGGCTGAGGCAGTCTCTTGCACACGTGGGGCAATCCTTGAAATCTCTTGGGGCTGAATTGGTGTTGATAAAAACCGATAGTACTCTTTCTGCTCTTCTGGAATGCATAAATGCCACTGGGGCTACAAGAGTTGTGTTTAATCATCTCTATGGTATGTACTTAATTCCTTTACTATTATTTCCTTTCTGTGTGCACCTATTGTTTCCTTGGATGAACTCAGCGTAGAATGTCGATCTGCTTTTCTGTTTATGCATATATTAAGATTCATTGGACTGTTGAATTTTGTATCAGGTGGACATCTTAAAAGTTCAAATTGAAGTCTTTTGGTGTTTCCTTGCAAAAATCATGATGTAGATGGTTATGCTCCTAATCTTAATTTAGAGGATGAATGAAATATTGCTTTTATTTAATTTCAGAGAATTTTCCCATCATAGACATAAACAATTTTCAAGAGGAAAAAGAAATCTATACATAACAACCGGCATTTAGTATGATATAATATGATTAAGAAAGGTTTTTCCTTTATCCTTGATAAGCTTTGAATTAGACTTGTATGAAAAGAAGAAGGAAAAGAAGAGAATTGTGTAGTCCAACATAACTTATGAGTAATGTTCATTGGAGGAATGATGATGAAGCCTATACCTCCAAATATTTTGTGTAAGTTTTATGGAGGTACAAGTCATCATTTGATTTCCACACCGGTGCAGAGATGCACAATACACAACATCCACACAAATTTATTTCAAACAATCTTTGAGATGTTTCCTTTCTGATTCCTCAGAAGTTATGTTGACTACAATGCTGCCCAGGTTATGCTAAAGGTGCACCTAGGTGTAGGAAGACCAGTACATTAACTGGTTATAATGTAGCAGAAATGCTCATTTTCTTATCTTCAAAATTTATTTCATGAGCTACATCTGATTGATGGGATAATTTAATCGTGTTAACTGCTTTTTATTATCCTCTCAGACCCAGCATCACTTGTTAACGACCACATCATCAAGAAAAAATTGATGGAGCTGGGCATTTCTGTACGGAGCTACAATGCAGATTTGTTGTACGAACCATGGGAGATATATGATGAAAAAGGCCAACCTTTTACAACGTTTGATGCATATTGGGAGAAGTGTTTGCACATGCAGATAGAAAGTCCTTCACATCTTCCTCAATGGCAATTGGTGCCAGTTGCAGGTATCTGCCAATGCCCTATTCTGTGCTGCATTACTCCAAAAACAAAATTAACATTTGGCTGAAGCAACTTAATTTGCAACTATATATTAGGCTTTCCTCAATTGTTGTTTCGTTTTGTGTATGTTCACAAGCAATGACATCTTCTCTCCACATTTCTCATATTTAGTGACAGGAAAACTTGAGAAATGTTCATTGGAGGAATTAGGTCTTGAAAATGAAACAGAGAAATCCAGCAATTCATTACTAGGAAGGGCATGGTCACCAGGTTGGGCGAATGCTGACAAAGCTCTAAATGAATTTGTTGAACATCACTTGATTGAATATTCAAAAAACAGGCTCAAAGTTGGGGGGAACTCCACCTCACTTTTATCTCCATATCTTCATTTTGGAGAACTGAGTGTGAGAAAAGTTTTCCAATGCGTGCAAATGAAGCAGTTGCTGTGGGCAAGAGAAGATAGCTCAGAGGGAAAAGAAAGTGTGACTACATTTATAAGAGCCATTGGGTTGAGAGAATACTCCCGTTATCTTTGCTTCAACTTTCCATTCACTCATGAGAGATCATTGCTTGGCAACTTGAAGTATTTTCCCTGGGATGCCAATCAAACCCACTTTAAGGCTTGGAGACAGGGACGGACAGGTTACCCGTTGGTTGATGCTGGAATGCGTGAACTT